>NMUG010008420.1:0-11654 GCA_002855965.1 Monotropa hypopitys | reverse complement strand
AACTACGAGATCTTGCTCAAGACCATCAATATCACAAGTCGAACACCTTCTTTTTGCCAAGCACCCATATCCACAAAACTAGACAACACAAGCTAGTACAAACCATAAGGGCTAAGAATTTCAACCGTGACCGCAACGACATGGTAAACTATCACCTTATCTAGGGAGGACACTCCCAAGAACACAGCCCATCTCTAGTGACACTGACATCAACTATCACACACAAACCACGTGCCGTGTCCAACACCAAGAGCTAATTGTACGACTTAGCCAAACGTCCACTACTAGCTAATTCCATGATTTAGCCAACTGTCATAACTAGCTAATTCCACGACTTAGCTTATTTCCAAACGATCCACCAAACCACATCGGATACTATCTATCCTTTCCTTTCCTCTATATACCGATCTATATAGGTACACGTTGGTGAATTGATTATCTTGATTTAATAATTTGTTTGACTCCTGGTTTAACATTACTTTGAAAACAAGTCACACGAGTATCGGCCGCCTCACTAAATAAGGACAGGCTTACCCCAAACGCGGACTATCATTTAAAAGGGTCACACCTATCTCAATCGTCCCACGAGAAAGGATCGGTCTACAACAACATGGACCATTACTTTGAAAACCAATTTGGAAAACCATTAAGCCCGGGATCGATTTACAGTCTCTTTGACAAGTTCAAGGGTCGACTTACTCACGAAGTGCCACGAGGAATGCACTAACACACGAGGTTCCACGAGGAATGCATCCACTCACGAAGTTCCACGAGGAATGCACTGCCACACGAGGTGCCACAAGGAATGCACTGAATACGAGGTGTCACGAGGAATACACCATGTCACATTCGGAAAATTTAATTAATTTCCATCTGTTCAATAAATTCAACGAATCGAAAATTATATGTTGTTGAGATCTTGAGATGTTTGGGAGCATACAAAATCATCATATGTCAAGTTGAGTAAGTCCGGTGAGATGGGTATTCCCGATATGAAGTTCATCGATGGTTGGATGTTCGGATAAGTTCTAAATCGAGTTTAAAATCCATCGACCTAATCCATTCTTTAAATCCGAATTCTTTCTTCATGAAAGTCGTAGATAATTTAAATACGAATCCAACGCAACTTGAATCGTCCCAATCGAAGTTCAGACGAAGAA
The DNA here is from genome assembly GCA_002855965.1 of Monotropa hypopitys. Classification (NCBI taxonomy): domain Eukaryota; kingdom Viridiplantae; phylum Streptophyta; class Magnoliopsida; order Ericales; family Ericaceae; genus Monotropa; species Monotropa hypopitys. Next base: position 10,494 of record NMUG010008420.1, on the reverse strand, counting down.
AATATCGCATTTTCAAGTTGCAATCGTCCGGCCGAACATCGAAACGAAGCTGGGGAGCTTGCTGGTCGCTCGTCCGGAGCTCGTCCGGATCCCCGTCCGGACGGGGGATCAGCTGGGTGCGAGATAAGTCGGGAAAAACACATTTTTTTGGTTCACAATTCATCCCCTACCTCTCTCAATCCGAAATTCTCTCATTCTAAACCCTAAACTCCATCTTCTCTCTTCTCTAACCACCAAATCACATGGATTCAAGCCTCCAAGTCTCCTTCAACATTGTTCTACGCGTCTCCCTCTACGCATCCATGGGCATGGATCGTCCGATTGCGGTGAGTTCTCTCCTCTCTCCAAATCCTAGATCTATTCTCTCTCTCTACGTTACATGGTTATTGGTTGATCATTTGAGATTTTGGTCTTAGGAAACATGGTAGAGCATTGTTAGAGCTTCGCAATGGTGAGCTTGGCTTACTCCGGCAATCATGGAGTTTTCCGGAAACTTTTCCGGCGAGTGTCACCGGAGCTCCGACGAGGTAGAGTTTTATATCCCTCTCGTTTGTATTATTGGTGTTGTACCACCTTGTCGTTCGTTTTTATGAAATTCCATCAAGTCTTGTATATTCGTAAAATTAGTATCAAAGTATTGTCGTTCACTTAAATTAGTCGCGTTGAGCTTCGACTAGGGTCGTTACGTTCTCCCTAGTGCGTTGGTTGTTCGATTCCGAGTTCGATTGTGAAAAACCCCAATTCTTGTTAAAAATCTGTCGTCGTCGTTTTATTAAAACAAATTGGGGATTTTGGTTTGTCTTGGACGTTCGTGGATAATTTATGCGTCAAACGGTATTTTGACATGTTTTTGGCAATGAATCGAACAAATGTGATGTTTTGTGAATGAACGAAAGTATTTTGGATATATGGAACGATTTGTGAACGAATGACACGTTTTGTGAAACGAACGGAAATATTTTGGAAATGGATGTTTTTGGAATAAACGGAAATGATTTGGAAAGAACGGAATCAAAGTCACATTTCTGGTTGATACGTTGACTAGGAGGTTGGTTGCCCTAGGTCACACGAAATGATGGTACGAAACGATAAAATGTGACACGTGGTTCTTTACGAGGATTGGAAAGTTGGAAATTGTTGTTGGACTTGTTTAGTGGGATTGGCCCACCGACTCTTCGGAGTATTGAGGATTGTCAAGTGCTTTTTATTCAGGTTGAGGCCTTGGGATGTATCGTACGGGGTCTCCCACAACATTGCGCAATGGGGGTAGTACTAAACCCTCCCGACGGACGGGGAATCGAGGAATAGACGTGTAGAGGACTGATCCCCTCTATGAGCGGAATGGCAAGCACTATTGAGAATACCTATTGGTTTGATATTTGCCTTGCTCCTACTAGAAGGCACGGAAATGGAATACATGTGACACTTGAAACAACATGGAAATTGCAATACGTTTGAAATACGGAAAATGAGTCCTTTACTTAGTATGAGTCGACACTTGACACATTTTCCTGTTGGCCTTGGCTAGGTAGTTTCTTTGGAAAAGATCGGTTACGGGTACTCTTTTCTCTTTTGAGTCTTGGTCAGATACAGTACTTCACTACTTTTCTTTACGATGAGTCAAATATGGAATTTTGAAAGAAAAGGAAATGTTTTAAAGTAATGAGATCCATAGCATTGCATACTTACTTTCTTTGCACCGTCACACACGTGCATCCCAATAGTATAGACGGTAGGAGATGGATTATCTCTACCAGGCGGTCGTGCCTGACCCTCTACTTTTGTAGGACTTACCACTTGGACTTGGAGCCGCTGGATCCTTCACCGGACTTGAGGCTGGACCGGACAGTAGTGATAGGTTGTCGTTACTTTCAGTGTTGTACTTTCCTTTCTTTACTGTTGGCCGCGTTGTACAGGATTAACTTATAAAATACTATTTTGGCCTTTCTCTTTTATTTAGGGCGCTGTTGTACAGGGTTGTGTTATAAAACCCTTTTTGCCTTTTTTCAGTTGTATATCATTTCAAGCAAGCATGTATTGTAATAAGTAGTGTAATGAGTAGCGTATGTGTGGTAGATAGTTCTTTACCCTTTTTGTTTGGATACTCGTTACCTACAGTTAACACTTCTCAAAAAAAATATGTCTCAAATTTTGGGAGTGTTACAGTTGGTATCAGAGCGCTCGTTCCGACTTACCTAGGTCTTTGGGTGAGACTTTTAGTCTCAATGAGCGCACTCACTGTTTCTTTTGTGTAGCTCTAAGGGATTGCATCAGGGTGCATGGCATGTGTATATAGGCATTGAATGTATTTGTATTGCATGTATCTCATAAAACAACAAAATTTTTATAACTCGAAATAACAAAATGGTTTGGAAATTCGTGGTGTCTACTCCTTCGAGTTGGTTTTGTTGTCGTTCTTCTAGGATTTTGAGTAAAATCATGTCTCTATTGTGGTGACTTTCAGGCCTGTCTTGGCATTGTTAGAGGATCCTGTCGATATTGGACTTGTGTGTTCCTGTTACATCCTCTTGTTGGTAGTGTTGTCACCTATTCTATCGTGGTGAACTGTTTCGAGTTCCTAGTTCTTAGAGCGCGAATGAATTCCTTCATTGGCTCTTGTAAAGATTTGGCTTCTTGTTACTCGATATCGGTCGTTGGTGGTTGTAGTTATGGCTTGTCGAGCCTATTCCTTCATAGGAAGCGAATCTTCGTTGTCGTCGTCGTGGCTTTTGAGCCTATCTCTTGCAACAAATGTTGGACTTTGTGACGGTTTGTCGATGGATTCTCGTTTGCTCTCCTAGTGAGAATGAAAATTCTATGTGCGATTGGTTAACCGTCTCTTGAGTTATCTCTCTTGTGATCCCGGATGAATTCCTCATGCGATATTTCTTGTAGAAGAATGCCTTTTATTCTTGACGTTGGTGAATGGATAATCGTCCTTTGCGGTTGGAAAATGGTAGTACTCTTACGAGTGAGCCTCGAATTCTATTTCTATTCTGGACGTTGATCCTTGGAGTTTGTCGTTTGTCATTTTCTCTGTTGGCTCCCATTTCAGTTGCGTGGTTGGCTTCTTGTTCGATAGCCTGGTTGTTGGTGGCTGTTTGCTCTTGGGATTGATTTGATCTCCTTGTCTCGTTTCGTTCCTTGTGTAAGTTGTGGAGTCTCGGAATGACCTTACTTGTGGGATTGCGACTAGTGGTTGCTCTTGGTGTGTTAGCACTTGGTGGTCTAGTGGTTGTGACTTCTTTGGGAAGTAAGGTTGCCTCAGTGTAGTAAGGCCTTGTAACAGCAGAGATGGTGTGTGACTCACTTGGAACGTGAAGTATCCTCGGATTGTTAGTTTCTCCTTGTAGGCTAGTGCCAAGTAGTCGATGTTAGTGGTGGTAATGCTTTACCCTTCCTTGATGCGAGAGTTGATCTTGACTTGTGTTTTGAGGTTCTTTAAGGATTTGTGTTAAACTTATTGCCTTGCGGTTGCAATTCTTCTTGGTTGGTTGAGAAGGACGAAAGAGTTTAAGTGTGGTATCTTGGTCTTGTGATAGCCCTAAGTTGCGACTTGAAGTCTTGCGAAATGGACTGAGTTGTGTAGGTACACTGATGGTTAGGTGGTCACTTGATCATTTGGGTATTTGGTTAGACGATTGTGTCGATGTTTGGGTTGTTTGGTTAATCGGATTGTGGAACAACTTGAGAAATAGCCATGTGTTGGAATTATCTTAATTGGTTGTTGGGGTTGTTGTGTCAATTGAGTGTTAGACCTTCTTTTGAGGTGCCTCCGTGTTTGTCGATGAGTTATCATTGTTGTAGTTATATTATGAGCTAGGAAAGTGGTTTACGGATTTTAGTTCTCTTTTGATGTTTTGGAGTGACAGCGCGTATATGACTATCTTGTGGTTTTCTTGGAAGTGGCATTTGGATTTCTTACTTTGTTAGACGATAATGTCGAGAGCAAATGTTTTGGATTAAGAGATAGAAATGTAGTGACCTTGTTCGATGACTTAGAGTTTAGAATGCAGTGTTGGTTGAAGTCATTATTTGGTAGAGATAAATGATTTGGGTTGATGACTGAGGTGTCGTGTGTCTTGCGTGATATTTGGAGACGAGAATAGAATTTGCTTCTCATTTGGGCATAAGGTTGTAGAAGGTGATTTGTGTTTGGATTTTGAAACTTGGAGAGTTAGCGTTTGATGTACGTGAGGATATTCTAATGGATGGCTCAAGATGACGTGTGTTTAGCTTGGGACTTGGAGACGAGAGTTAAAATTATTTTCTCAATTGGGTGTGAGGTTATATGAGGTAAATTTTGGCTTGGGTGATTCTTTCGCCTCATCTTGGTTGTAGAGTATTGTTGGTCGTATGCCCTTCTTGGCATGTTGGTTTCCTCCTTGTTCAGCCCTTTGCGAGATCGGTAAGTGGATGTTGCTCCCTGGTTGTTCATTGTCTCATCGACTCTCGTGGAATTTCAGAAAAATACCAGAAAATTCTAGAACATGCCACGACACAATGTGGACGTTCCGGGAAAATTTCCGAGTACCGAAATATCAAGGATACGAGGGGATACGATACGGATACACCGATACGCAAAGGATACGGTGCGGATACGCCAACACACCAAGGACACATCGAGGACACATCGATACGTCAAAGACATGTCGAGGACACGCCAACATGCCAAGGATATGCCTGGGACACACTGATACGATAAGGATACGCCGAAGACACACGGGTACGGTACCGATACGCGGATACGGTAGGGACACCATACGGACACGATACGGATACTCCGATTTTTCCAAAATTTTTTCTAAATTTTTTTTTTAGAAAAATGAAAGAGCGATTTTCGACTACCGCAAGAAAGTCCACAACGACTTTAACACCAAGGGATGGTCACACAACAACCAATCACTGACACAACTGGCTGCAAAGAAGTCTGCAACGACTTTAACACCACGAACGCGCAAAACAACTCCGAAATAGATTTCCGAGCAAGATAGGAACAATCCAACCGATACGACGCAGGATTCGAAATCAAGACAACCAACAAGGGATGGTCACACAACAACTGTGCCACCCGACTCACACCAAACAAACACAACGCCACCAAAAGAAGAACCGAACAGTCAAAATCTCACAAACCAACCCGCACACACCTAGCGCGGTACCAGAATGACTATGAAGTTTGATTTGAGATGTGCTGGCCAGTCACCTTCTCAAAACAATCCTTTATGTTCGTTCCTACACCACATAACACAGACTACACACACCGGTCACGACAAACATCACCACAATCCAAATCGGTGCAGTCGACTTCAAAGAGACACAAACATTCTACCCAACACTCGCAACACAACTGCACAACACAAAAGCAAACTCATCTCACTGATCACACCAACTACAAACCAATCCCACAACACACTCTCAAACAAGAGTTCCGAAAGGAGACAACATCGCAGAACAGAAGTGTTCAAACGAAAAAGGACACGGTACCAACAGATACGACAACAATCCGAATTCGCACGAAGACATGGCGAACAAGAACAAACGTAAGAAGGCAATCCATGAGACAAGAGTGCACGAAGAAGGGATACGATTCTCGACAACAAGTTCTACGAAGTAGATAAGTCACTACGCGCGAGACGAACAACACATCACCGCCAAGACAATGCCAAAAGGATTACCCAAACACAAATCACCTTCTGCAACCTTATGCCCAAATGAGAAGCAAATCCTACTCTCGTCCTCAAATCCCAAGTCAATACACAATGCCCCAAGCCATCACTAACTCATTCGTCTCTTTCAAAACAATGACTTCAAGTCAAATCTGTATCCCAAACTCTAAGCCACCAACCAAGGTTACTATAACTCTATCCCTTAATCCAAAATCATTTACCCTCCACATTAACATCCAATAAGGCAAGAACCCAAATACCGCTTCTAGGAAGAACCACAAGACAGTCACACATACGCTATCACTCCAACTCCTCGAAAGGAAACCAAAATCCCCAAGGTACCCCAAAAGGAGGTCTAACACTCTATTCACACAACAAACCCAACAACCAATTGAGACAATTTCAACACAAGGCTATTTTTCAAGTTGATCCACAATCCAGTTAACCCAACAACCCAATCACTGACACAACTGGCTGACCAAATACCCAAATGATCAAGTGACCACCTAACCATCGGTGGACCTATACAACTCAGTCCAACTCGCAAGACTTCAAGTCACAACTTAGGGCTACCACACGAACTAGGTACCACACTTAAACTCTTTCGTCCTTCTCAATCAACCAAGAAGTACCACAATCGCAAGGCAATAAGTTTAACACAAATCCTCAAAAAATCTTAAACCACAAGCCAAACTCAACTCTCGCATCAAGGAAGGGTAGGGCACTGCCACCACTAACATCAACCACTTAGTGCTAATCCACAAGTAAAGGTCATTCCGAGATTCCACGATTTACACAAGGAACGAAACGAGACAGGCAGATCAAATCAATCCCAAGAGCGAACAGCCACCAAAAACCAGGCTATCGAACAAGAAACCAACCATACAACTAGGATGGGAGCCAAAACTCAACCACCAGGAAACAGTCGGAGCCAACAGGGCAAATGACAAACTCCACAGATCAACGTCTAGAAGAGAAATAGAATTTGAGGCTCACTCGCAAGAGCACTACCATTTTCCAACCGCAAGGAACGATTATCCAATCATTAAAGTCACGAAGAACGACAATCTTCTACCAAGAATATTACCCGATGAGTTCATCCGGGATCACGAGAGAGAGAAGTAAATAGACAGCTAACCAATCGCATGCGAAATTTTCATTCTCACTAGGAGAGCAACCGTCACAAAATCCAACATCCACTACAAGAGATGGGCTCAAAAGCCGCGACGACAACGACGAAGATTCGCTTCCTACGAAGGGATAGGCTCGACAAGCCATAACTACAATAACCAACGACCGATATCGAGGCACACGAAGCCAAATCGTCACAAGAGCCAGCGAAGGAACTCATTCGTGCTCTAAGAACTAGGAACTCGAAACAGTTCACCACTACAGAGTAGGTGACAACACTATCAACAAGAGGATGTAACAGGAACGCACAAGTCCAACATCGACAAGATCCTCTAACGAATGCCAAAACAGGCCCGAAAGTCACCTCAACAGAGACAGGATTTTACTCAAAATCCTAAAAGAACAACAACACGACCAACTCGAAGGAGTAGACACCACGTATTTCCAAACCATTTTGTTATTTCGAGTTATAAAAACTTGTTGTTATAATGAGATCCATGCAACGCACACACATTCAATGCCTACAAACACATGTCATGCACCCTAAATGCAATCCCTCAGAGCTACACAAAAGAAACGATGCGCTCATTGAGACTAAAAGTCTCACCCAAGTCCGAGGTAAATCGGAACTAGCGCTCTGATACCAACTGTAACACTCCCAAAATTTGAGACATATTTTTTTTTTAGAAGTGTTAAACGTAGGTAACGAGTATCCAAACAACAAGGGTAAAGAGCTATCTACCACACACACATATGCAAACTACTCATTATACTACTTATTACATCACATGCTTGCTTCGAATGAAATACAAAAGAATGATGCGAATAGGGTTTTATAACATAACCCTGTACAACAGTGCATCAACTAAAAGAGAAAGGGCTAAAATGGGATTTTATATGATAATCCCGTACAACGCGGCCAACAGTAAATAAAAGAAAATACAGTACTAATACAGAGAAGCGACCTATCACTATAGTCTGATCTAGCCTCAAGTCCTGCGAAGGATCCAGCGGCTCCAAGTCCAAGGGGTAAGTCCTACAAAAGTAGAGGGTCAGGCACGACCGCCTGGTAGAGATAATCCATCTCCAAACGTCTATACTACTGGGTGCCCATGAGTGACAGTGCAAAGAATGTAAATATGCAATGCTATGGATCTCATTATTTAAAACATTTCCTTTTCTTTTAAATTCCACATTTGACTCATCGTAAAGAAAAGTAGTAGAACACTGTGTCTGACCAAGACTCAAAGAGAAGTACCACGCGTCCAACATCTATCACACCGTTGCCTAGACAAGGCCAAAGGGAATCGTGTCAAGTGTCAACTCACACTAAGTAAAAGACTCATTTTCCGTTATATAAACATATTCCAATTCTCTTTATATTCCAAGTTCTAATTGTATTCCAGTTCCGTGCTTTCTAATGGGAGCAAGGCAATATCAATCACAACCCATCACAGAGTCTCGGCTAGTTCCACATCAGGGCTCGTCAACCCCTTATCGTGTAGTTCCCGTGTTCCCCGGCTCACCAGGAAGGTCCAGTCAAACCTCCATTGCACAATGTCGTGTTTCACTCCAAACAATGACACAAGGTAAGCAACCCGAGTCAATAGCCACTCATCAGTATCCACATCCTCTTATAGAGTACCAAGTCACATTTTCATTCCATATCATCATTCCGTGTGACCTAGGGTATGTTACCTCCTAGTCAACGTACCAACAAAAAGTGTGACTTTTATTTCATTCTTTCCAAACCAATTCCGTTTGTTTACAAAACGTCCCTTTTCAAAATATTTCCGTTTCATTCCAAAAACGTGTCAATCGTTCACAAACCATTCCACTTAGTTCGATTTTCCACAAAACATGTCAAAACACCATTTGACCCACAAACTATCCGAGAGTGTCCAAAACAAGCCAAGGATCCCCCATTTGATTTCACAAAACGACAACGACAAGTTTTCACAAGAATTGGAGTTTTTCATAATCGAACTCGAAATCGACCAACCAACGTCCTAGGGAGAACACAACGACCCTAGTCAAAACTCAACGCGACCATTTTAAGTGAACGACAACACCTCGATACTAATTTTGCGAATATACCAGACTTGACGGAATTTCATGAAAACAAACGAGAAGGGCGTAACACGCCAACAGTACAACCGAGAGAGATAGAAAACTCTACCTCGGTTAGAATTTCTGAAACAATCGCCGACACTGAATTTGTTAGAAATTTCGGCATTAACCTGCTCAAAATAGGACAACCGCACTAAGGCGCCAACAACAACAACAAAGGCAGGAATTCCAATATCACACCTCCTACTTACATAATTTACCGATTACAATTTAACGATAACTAAACAGGAAATAAGATATACCTGTCGACGCGACCACTAGCGGTGGTCAAGGCCTAGAACGTCGCGCGCCACTGATTATTGCCGCTCGCTAGGCTGATACCTATAGAATCCAACAGACAGTCACTGATCGAACGACGAACGATTTAGAACACTGAAACGAGGGGAACAAAGACTTACCCACTGACGCGGAGTCTCGCGGTTGACTGAATCTCAATTATCGCGTGGCAACAAGTCCACACAGTTAACCCCTGCACGTACAGTCAAATACAACTAATCAGGTGCTCGCAAACATACAGTGACGTATACAACAGGTTTGCATATAAGAATCGAACGAATAATGTATACCTTGCATTGTCGTCGACGCACCTTTTGTCGCGAACCGCGAACCCAAGCCTGGACCACCGTCGTCGCGCGAACACCATACAGTCATCCCTCGCCAACATTCGATGTAGCCGCAAAGTCTTCGCCGCCTCTCGACACCCGTTGCCGCCGCGAAGAGACTTCCACCACTTCAGCGCCAAACCCCCGTCAATCCCGCGCCAACCCTCACCACCACCACAGCCCCCGACCACCGTACCACCACAGAGGTGGTGCGCGCAGAGAGAGAGAGAGAGAGAGATGGAGGAGGGAGGAAGGTCGAGAGAGGGGAGAGGGCCACGCCAGAGGGAGGAGCGGCGCCGCCGCGCGCTCGCGCAGAGGAGGGGGAGCAGGGAGCTCGGATATTGTGAGAGGGAGAGGGGAACCGAGAGAGTGGAGGGAGGGAGAGCTGGAGGGAGCACGCCGGAGGGGAGGCTGCCGGAGTTGAGGGCGAGAGAGAGTGGGTTGCGGTGGCTGGAAATGGGAGGTCGGGCGACGCCATGGTTAGGGTGAAAGAAACCCCTAACGTTTTTGTGATACATGAGAGAAAGGGGGAAGCCCCGATCTGTATCACCTATCTCTTTTTTTTATTTATTTATTAAATAAATAACTTTAATCAATTTAATGAATTTAAATGATTCCCAACATTTTCGAACAACCCCCGGGAACCCAAACGAAACCCGAATTCTACCACAATGACTTGCCCACGCTCAGAACACAAAATTTCACAACCCAAGACTTGCCTCACTCAGACAGGACCGGTAGAATAAGATCTGAACCGTAGGGAACCAAACGACGATAAAATTAAATCCCGAGAAGATTTAATTAATTAATATCATAATTTTTTTTGAAATGGAGGAAAAAATAACTAAAATTTCCGGAGTGTTACATTTGTGCGGTGCGTTTTTCTACTCTTGGTTTACAGTGCTAAAGTCAGTCCATTTATATGCAATTTGGTGGGAGGGTGTTGCGTAATGAGGGTGATT
>NMUG010008419.1:0-11655 GCA_002855965.1 Monotropa hypopitys | reverse complement strand
AAAACCTCCAACACATCCCAAGAATTTGAAGAACAAATGTTTCTTCTTCTACAAATGAATTGGTGACCCCCAACTTATATGGTTTCTAATTTTTTGGAAATTTTATTATGATTTTCTAGGGGAAAGGTACACCAACAATTAATACATAAACATAAACCTCCTTATTTATCCAATTACATCTTCAATATGATTTTTATCCATTCTAAAAACATAAGATGGACTTTAAGGCTCACAGGGAAAATGGCTCATGTAAGGCGCTCAAATGGGCTAGCAAGGGATAAATGCAAGAAGGAAACGAACAGGCTCATGTGATCAAAGACTACCTATAATCCTTTGCTAATGCCAACAACAACCGTGCATGCTAACCCAAAAGATATGACAATTATAGTGAATTTCACATGCTAAATGAAGGATAATGAGATCAACAACGAGTAAGATTTTGTTCGAGACAACTAGAGTTTGTTTGACACCACTCCAAGGAAAGGTATGAAACTAACATCACTTGAGCATAAGTCTCCACTAAACTAGCCTTCTAGACAATCAAGTTGCGACTCATAAGCGACTTAAGCCTATTTATTTGTGAAGTGCAAGGAAGTTAAAAACTAAGTGCCAAAATAAGTTCTTGCAACAATCTAGCAAAATGACCTAAGATGCCACCTACAAGTGTAATCAAGGCTCAACAAATTCCTACTCATGCCAAAGAGTTTAAAACTCACAAAATCCTAAAATCCATGCAATAGCAATTCACTATCTACACTAATTACCTAACTAACGAATCCGCTACATGGATGAAACGAGCTATACTTTTCTCCCTGCCTCAAAAGGATAATAGAGAGAGGCGGTTATACTAGACCTTTGATTCAAAATTTTTGAAAATTCTCAAGACTTTAAAATGGGACTAAAAGGCAAAAATTAACAAAAGATATGGCACAAGCATGTGAAATATGTCCCCCCCAACTTAAAATGTGCAGTGTCCTCAGTGCATAAGACAATAAATAAAAGGGAAGAGAGCAATGTACCTATGGGGTGGAATGTCAACACCCTATACCTCGACCAAGAAAGAGGATTTTTATAATCATGACCTCGAGTCGTCATCCACAAAGCTTCCAAGACTCATAAGGAAAGAACCTTGCAAAGACTAAATGCAAACTTCAACTACAAGATAAATGATTAGTCCAAAAATTACTTGATAATGGAAGCCAAGTATGCAGCATCGATTTTATTTAAAAATAGTATTGAGTTATCACGTGACTCTCCACGAGTAGTACTTTTCTCCTCAATATTCTCACTTAAATAGTGTATTATAAAAGGAAATCTCTCGGTATTTGGACGTAAGTAGGTACTCAATAGGTTATGTTCCTCATTTATTGAAAACACTCCAATCATCTTTCACGATCATCCTTACTTTATCAGTGTAATTCCAGATAATACACCACTAAGGATGGAATAACGGGTGGATATAAAGGAAATAAAAGTGCAAGAAATAAAAGAAAATAAATAAAACTAAAATAATTGAAAAAGAAACTATACATGAAAGATGATGCAATAACCGAGAAAGCGACCCCCTAAATTAGAGGATCACATTGACATGATGGCCTTAGGGGCCATAGCATGAGGTGAGTCGTCTCACCCCCTTACAAAAAAATTAAAGCCGCCCAAAACAAATGAATAGGTGCTTTGAATATATAGCTTTACAGTGCTTCAATAACATGTACTCAACCACCCTACCACCATTATTGAGATTGGCTCTCAAGGCATTGAACATGGAATATGACTCGAGAGGAGTCGGTCAATGTCATGCCCCAAACCTAATAATCGTAGAGCAGATCATCAAGGATTAACATGTGGCAACCATACACAACCACAACTCACTAATCTCTACTACAACAGAAAATATAAGTTATTGACTGAAAGAAAGACATCTCATAACCTCTAAAAATGAAATACATGCTTCATCACAACTCTGGGCAACATGTCCTAATACAACACATACTGATACAAATTGAAAATAAGAGTACAACCCAACTCTAAAATAGAAAAACTCTCTCTGATACATCAAAGATAAAACACACAAATATAGAAAGATCTCTATAACAAGGCTATTGATTTACTCCTCATGCTCTACACCTTAAACTACTGGGCTGGACTGGTGGATGGTAATCACGAACACTTAAAAGAAAGCATGTAAAAAGACGTCAGCACGACGACATGGAGAATACTATAAAAAGCATAAATAAGAGAATAATAATAGCTATGGATCATTATTTCTCAAAAAACACACTTCTTTACAAAAATCTCTTTTTACGTTCTCGGCAAAATATTCATTATCATATGACTTTCCCTTTTTCTTTTTTCCAAAACATTTTGTCTTTTTAACTCACACCAAAATCCCATTTTCCTCATTCTTTGAAAATCTACTTTTCTCATTTTCTTCTTTTCTCAGAAACTCATTTTATCTTTCCATTCTTTTAAAAAACCCGTCTTTGAACATATCATAAATCTCAAGGATCAAATAGGATCCATCTTATACTCGTACTCATAACACATCCCATATCTCATCTCAAACCCATAATATCCAAGTGTCATTCATACCACTAACCATGCATTGTTACAGATTTATTACCACGTGAACATTCCCGATAAGTACAAAAGTAATGAGCCAGGTGCCGCTCGTAGCTTCGTCCCAGTGATAGGTAAAAGATACTACGTACTCAGTCTATTTTAACCATTGCGACCCAGCTGCACCTCGCGTGCAATAATACCCATACTCGTAGTACTACGGCAAGGTGCATAATATCCAATAGTACCCATACTTAAAGTACTACGGCAAGGCTATTAAAGAATGATTCGAAATCTTATTTCAATAATGAAAACTCTTTCTCAAATCCATCTTTTAATTTGTCTTCCAAAAACTCATTATTTCCATTCTCTTTCTCAAAAATCCATACTCATTTCCCAAAATCATTTCCTTTTAAACTCCATCACAAAATCATCTATTCTTTATATAATCATTTCCTTTCCTTAAAAACAATGATCTGTAGATTTTCATCATTTCATAAACTCTTTCAAAACTCCAATTTTTACTAAACAAAAGTAATATAATTTTCTCTAATTTATACAATTCTATGGGTACTCACCTGATAGAAGAAACACCCTACAGAGCTTGCTTGTCCTTACGTTGAGCCATGGATGATGACATCTTATCCAACACTAGGAAATACCGAACATGATTGTACAAGAATATCAATACACCTCTATAAATCACAAATTCTATCATGGATGCATAGATGTTAATCTCTAACATTTCTTGCTATTTATTTTTCTATTTAAAATACCCTTTTAACCCTTACTGGTCTAAAGACTAAGAATTGTCGAACCTTGCGTTACCGATAACCACGCTGGCTACATTACCGGTAACTGGTCCGGTTGCGTTACCAGTATCCGGTTTGATTACGTTACTAGTAACCAATGCACCAGCACTGCACACACCTTCTCTGCATATGCCCATACAACACAACCATCCTCACACATACACATACACATACAGCCTCCCGCTCACTCACACATAGCCTCCCGCATAACACACCCACTCACCCACACCCCCACACACCCACATCCACACACCTGTACACATTATCAACCATACACAGACACACACACACGCTCACAAACACATACACGCACACCTACACAAACACCTACACACACATACACCAAGCCATACTCCCGCACACCTACACATAACACCCGCACACACATACAAACTCATGTACATATAGACATACTCCCGCACACACACATCACCTGTACACCAATACACAACACCCGCACACGCAGACACACTCTTGAACACACACAGACACACTCTTGAACACACACAGACACACTCTTGAACACACACATTTCCCTCACACCCACATCTCACCTCAATACGTTTGTTTGTACTTCCAATTAGCTGGTTATTGATAACCACACAAACACCAGGTTACCAGTAACCAACACTGGGTCTTTGCAAAAATGGAAGTAGTTTACCAACAACCACCCATATGGGTTATCGGTAACCAGATCTTCTGGTTTAACTCTACAACTGCATTTTTCATGATTTCTATTCGATTTCTTTATTTATTTTACATAAAATCGATCCTATATATATCTATGATACTTATAAACTTGAATATAAAAATCTAGAGCTAAAAGTACCTTGAGTTGTACTTGAATCAGATCAAATTTGCGAAAGTGGGTTTGTATCTTCTTTCTCTGTTGAGTTCTTCACCTGGGTTTTGGTTTTCACTATATTGTTTTGAACTCTCTCTCTCTCCTTCTCAACTCCTTTTTTCTTGGTTGCTAACCCATTTCTTCCTCACTCACAATTTCTCTCTCTCTCTCTCTCTCTCTTCCACGATTAGTGTTTCGAATAGTTTATGTATTGAATTGTTCTCTTTTTGTTTCAATATATCTACATGTATTGATTCTTGGGCTAACAGCTGAGCACACATTTTGGGTGTTTTGGCTTACATTTTCACGCGCATCTCTTGAATATACATGCAATACGCCATGCCTTTTTCTTTTTTTATTTTAATAAAAAATTACACTTCTTACCCTTTAATTTACCATTAAATACAATTAAGGCTTTGTTTTGTTGAGTTAATCTTTAATCCCTTATTCTTCATTTTAAATTATAATCTATCTCAATCTGTAATATTAACATCTTTAATTTCTTTTTATTCTTTTTATTAATTTATTAAGATGTAATCGGGATGCATGTCTAACAGTTAATGCCAAGAAAATCAACTTTCTCTAAGGGAAGCATAAGTGGTGGTGGTAGAAGCGCACAAAAAATGGGGGACACTTTGACAAAGGACATTGGAAGCTCATCCCTAAGTGTGGACTCTCCAAGAGTATTAATGGAGATAGGTGCATCACGGGCACACTCACTAGGCTCTTGGAGGATACTAGGCATTTCGGGCTCAATAGGCAAGGTGCCAACAACATCTACATTCTTTGCACTCCTAAAGTCCACCTCTAACTCCTCGTCACTCTCCTTATAATAATAACTCGAAGTAAGCCTTTCGAGAGGGGTGTGAGGGGTTACCTTGTCAAAATCGGGGAGATATCCCAACGTGGCTTGGGCCATTAGAAGAGAATGTGTAATACCCACTTCCGGATATTCTAGGATTGCAATGTCCTCGGAGGTAAGGCATGCCTACTCTAAGGGGTCGATTTGTTGGTCCAAATCAAAATATAAGACTTTAAAGTCTACAAGACTGGAAGACACTGGGCCATATAGTCATTGTAACTTTGAAGGTATCGTTGCTAGGTGTCCTATAAGGAACCTAGGTGCGGTGGTTGGTGATAATAGGTATTCTCCGTGGACAAATGGTCCTCAAATCTCAAGGTTCTGAATAATAATACTCAAAAGGAGCTACCTCATCATAGTAGGGAGCCTCATTGGTATGGAAATGCCGAAGGAATAGTTGCAAGGTATCCTCCAAGGTATTTGAGTTGCAACCTTGGAGAAATACTTACAAGGTGTCCTCCAAGGTACTCGTTGATGGTGGTTCGCATGGATAATGCTCCTCTTGGGGCCATTATCCTAGGTATTTTTCGGTTGGCTCTGAATAATACAATTGTTGTGGAGCCGATGCATCGTGGTAAGCAGAGGTTGGTGGTTTATGTGGATACTCATATTCCTGATAAAAATTAGAGTGGTCATGTCACTCTTGACTTGGAGGTTCCGGGAATGGAGGATGTGACTCCCCCAAACTTGGGTCCATGACTCCCCCTTGGTTTGAATAATAAAGCATTAGAAGGTCTTTGGGGTCATGTCTTCATAGCATGCTGGGGGTGGAGGCTCTTGAATAGTCTTACATTTCAATTAACAATTCGAGTGGTCATACCACCCTTGATATAAAGGTTAGGGAAATTGAGGATTCGAGGCCTCCCACAAATGTTCTTCTATGACTTCCTAAGGGTTTGAATGATTGTTCATAGAATAATCCCCGAAAGCTATGATTGTTGAGTACATTTTTTGATTTTTAGATGAACAAAAACAAAAAAAGAAGATAAAATAGATATGTACGACGGGGCAAAAAACCTCTAAAATAGCAAAAATTTAACTTTAACTACAATTCCCCAGCAATGGCACCAAAATGGTGGGTGCTCCCCACTGCATCATCACTTGACATGGATGATAACACATTAATAATTTATAAGAACACGGAAATAACACTCTACTTAGTGTTTGATTTTGGGGTAAAGGAAATAGTATAGAGGCTCAAATTTGACTAAGTATGATTTGGAATAGCGCATAGTATGGGATGGGCGAGTTTGGGGGGTGTCAGGTGCACAAAGGGCACCCTCGGATAGAACGCAGATTGGGTTTTGGCTAATGTTAAGTCATTCTAAAATGTGTTTATGGAAATTTTAAGTGTTCCTAAGTGTATTTTTCACCCTAAATCAGAACGTAACTTATTTCTAGGGTTTATAAAACATAAGAGAGGAAATATGGAGGTAGAGAGAAAAGGGAAGTTTTTGGAGAATAGTGGCTCGGATTCAATCTAGAGACACCTTTGGAGAGAGTGGAGCATATGGATCATGGTTCAAGGTAAGTATTCATTGTTGATTTATTCTCCTTTGAGGTTACATCGTAGATTCACCATGATTAACCATAGGGTGGTGTGTTTATGACTCACGTTGTGGATCGGTCTCGTGGTATCCGTATTTATATGTGATTTGATTGTTTTGTCAAGATTTGCATTTATATGTATAAATCTTGTAAGTGAAAAGTGTGTGTCTAACGGTTTAGGAATTTATAATGCTTTTCCTTATAATTCCTGGACATTTTATAGAATTTCCCATGTATTCCTTTGGTTGTATCTCATATTTATTGATATTCGGGTCAACCTGAGACTTATCCTTGAGTTGTGTGAGGTTTAGGATGTTCGGGGAAGCATTCATGAGTGTTTGTTGACGTTCAGAGTCTTGCCATGTCCATCTGGCAAGACTATATTTCGATATGCATAGTTCCCCTCTCTCTATATCGAAATACCAACCCCATGCTGCCCCCTTCTTACATTGCATTTCGATATGCAATGTTGATGCATATCAAAATGCAGTGGATATGTTCCATTTTTATTTTGATATGCAACATTTTGATATGCCCAACCTTTGAATTTATTTCGATATATGGTCCCCTCTTCTGTATTTCGATATACATACATGATGTTGGCATGTATTTGTTGTATTTCGATATGTGCCTCAACACATATCGAAATACAGGTCTTATGGGTGTCCACCTCCCTTGGCTGTATTTCGATATGCAATTGGGCTGCATATCGAAATACATGTCTTTGATTCATTTGGCAGATTGATCATATTTCAATATACACCTCTGTGTATATCGAAATACCCATCATTAAGAGTAAATCCGATAATTGTTTTGGAGCTCAAACATATACGAACTCCTCTCAAACTCTAAAACAATTACACACAACATTCACACACACAGTCGTCTCCTTCCCCCCCTCTCTCTACGATTTTCTGTCTCTCTCTCTCTTTACATCTCTCTCACTTCTCTCCTCTCTAACTCCAAATCCAAGGAGATTTGGAGCAAAGCCCCTTCATCAATGTTACTCCACGCATCGCCCTCTACACATTGACAGACTTGGATTGTCCATTCGTGCAAGGCCCTCACCTAGGGTGTTCCGGGTTCTCATTCTAGGATAGAGATTTTTATCCCTCTTATCTTTATTGTTGGTCTTCTCTCTTCTCCCTCAAATTCTTCTAAAGAAATCTTGTATTCCACGAATTTTGGTTTGTAGGTTTCATAGACCCTTTAATTTCATGAGTATATTGGTTCATTTATACATTATTAAGCTTCCCTTGAAGTCAATTTTAAGATCCCCTACTTATTTCAGAAAAAACCTAAATATGATAAAACCCTAGATTTTTGGGTCTCATGGAATTGGAAAATTGATCTGAGTAATGTGGTCATCGATTTTAGAAAAGTGGTTAATGTTTGGAAAATCATGTTTTGGGTCAACTTGAAAGGTTAGGAGGATTTTTCCATAATCTAGTCGAATTGAGAATAAAAATAAATCGAACGTGTAATTTGGCCTTAAACATGATAGATTATTTAGGTTGGCTATATATGGGAAATTCGTTCCCTAGGAATGGACTTATGATGGGATTCCTTGGGTAGTCATTCCACTCACGACATTGTGCACAATAGGGCTTGACTGGGCCCTCCCGACGAGTTGGGAAGACACTAGGACTTTGTATGGGTAGTCTAGCCAACGGGCTTCTATCTCATAGTAGCCAAAACGTAATGAAATCATGAGAATAATATTGTTTGTGTTGGTCCCTTGAACTCATCAAGGTTGACACCCTGGTACTCTATTGACTTTGTCAATGTGGAGGAAATGGTGATTTATAAAATTAACTACTTGAATTCGTAAAATTGAGCATTTTGGAAAGGTTTGGAATTTATTGGTCTTATCTCCTTTGATTTCATCAAAGTTGAGCTTTTTGGAAAGGTTTGGAGACTATAGACTTATCTCCTTTGATTTTTGTCAAAGTTGAGCTTTTGGAAACAAAATGTCACAAGTTATATTTGAGTAAGAAAGAGAATGATTTGAGTGGAATAGTTTTTAGAAATGGATAGAGATCCTCATGCATGCATATTTCACATTCCTTGCCCTAGCACACTTGCACCACAATTTTAAAGATATTTGGATATAGATTTTTCTACTAGGCTTTTGTCTAACCCTCTATTTTTAGGTACTGGGTTTTATTTGGATTGGTGCTACATATTTCAGATCCTTTTCTGGGCATTGGAGCATGGCACCATAGTAGTCGATATGTTGTTTTCCCCATCATATATATTGTATTTTCATTTATTTATTTCTCGGTTGTAAAGTGTAAAAGTCTTGTAATCAGTGTTTACTGTATTGCATGTGGATGTGCTCTTGTTATTCATTTCAATCGCCATATAATTATGGGAATTAAATATGGATGGTAGTGACTTTATTTCCGCTTTATGATTTTATATTTCTTTCAAAAAATGGTTTGGAAATCTGGGCCGTTACAATTGGTATCAGAGCTTTCGTTTTAAAAACCTAGGGACTTTGGGGAGACATTTAATCTCAATGGGTTGCATTAGTTCGCGTTGCATGGCATGTGTGTTCTTTGAGTATTTGTATGCATTGCATGGGTTCTCAGAAAATATATAAAATTTCAATATCTCAACAAATGATTTTGGAGACCCTTTTTGTTGATTGATCGACTAATGATATTCGGTCCTTGTTGACCCTCTTAGAGTTGATCTCATCATTATTTGCTTTGGGCTTTGATTCCATCTCGTTATCATCATTATTGTTTAATTCCTTGCCTCGGTAATGATAAGTGGATTTTGTTTGTGATTGGATGATCTGACATCCTTCCTTTCCCTCTAAATTAGGGATGATAGTTTATCGTGTAGTCTTGTGATTGACCTTCGGGTCCTCCCTATAACTTTTGATAAGCTCTTGATTGGTACTCCTTGTAGAGTAATGTCACATCTCGTGATGTCGACCTCTTGTGTATCGTCGTTACGTGACGTATGAGCTGATTGTCTCCTTGCGGTTAAGGCTTGATCCTTGCCCTACTCTTTTAGGATGTGGATTGCTCGACGACCTTATTAGTACTTGATATCCTTGGTATTGATTCTTTTCCCCCGAGTGTGTTTCTTCTAGTGTTTGGCCATTGAGCTTGGATTAGTTATTTCTAGCGGAGTTGGGATTTGTGATCAATGCTAGGTTGGATTGTATTGGGTAGCCTAGTACGAGTTCTATTCCTTAGTTTGAAAGGTGGTTTATTATGGTTAGTCCAAGTCATGGCAATAATTTATGGTCTAGGATAGTGATGTTCTGCCTTTATTCGAATGTTTGATGCCTTGAGGGTTCCTTTATAAATCCACTATGGCTTATCCTTTAGTCATTCGATTGGGATTGAGGAACTATGTGGAAAGGTAATTCAGATAAACATGGAAATTCGATATGCTTGAAGATAGTGATAGATGTAGTGCTAAGTGGTAGTGGAAGTTCCTTGGTTGAGTAAGGTTGAAAAAATAGATTGGAGTAATTATTCTATAGTCTAGTTGTATCTTTAAAGTGGGAAAGAATTGAGTTAGTACCTTGAGGCAGTTAGAGTTCTCATAGTGGAAGTATGAGTTTCAGTGTGCCAGCATTGTGAGTTGAGTCTTGTTGGATGAGTTGGGGCTTAGACTTGTGTCTAACCCACCTTTGTGTTCTAGTTTGTGATGTGTTATCTTGGCAAGTTGTATCTTGTTGGATTGTAGAAGTGGAACCTTGAAGATGGGTTAGGATTGACCCGTATAAGTTCTTGACGTATTGGTGCCAATGATGGTTCTTGGAAGGACTTTGTTGATTTTCTAGGATAGATTGTATGGGCCATTCCCATGTTTGGTGATAGCTTGAGGTTTCAAGGAAGATAAAGTTGGTGTCACTTGGTGACTTAGAGATTTGGGTGTGAGCGGTGGTTTGGAGTGATTGATCCAAAGTATATATTTCAATTTGGTTTGTTCATGTTTTGGCGATAGAGGTTTAGCCATGTTAGTCCTTCAAGGAAAGTATCATGTTCATAGATATTGAGGAATTGGCACGTTGGTGTGCATGAGAGTTTTTTAGGAGACTATTTGAGGAAGATATGTGGCTTCAACCTTGGGTTTGAGGTCGTGATTAAAATTTGGAGTTAGTGGTCACTCCTTAGTTCTGGCTCATGGTTGTGAGGGTATGCCTCATTATATAGTTGGTTCATTTTCTTCTTATCCTTGACTGAGTCGGTCATGGGATATCTTTTGTTGTATGTTACTCTTGTTGCTCCTATCCTTGTTTTATTCAGGATGCCTTGGGTTGGTTAGTGGTATCCATTCCTAAGTCGTTCCTCATTTCCTTCATCCCAGTGGGTTTGTGAAAGTGGACGACGGTTTCGGTCCACCTTTGATTGGAGTGTTGACGGTATATGGTCGTGCTTTATTCTAGCCGGTGTTAGAGGGCTTGACCTCGGGTGCTTTGGGAGTTGACTACTCTTTGCTATTATTTATCATATTCTTGATCATCTCGTATCACATTGTTGTTGATTGGCGACAATAGAAGAAGCCCGTTGCTTAGAGAGATTTCTGACTTATTCCTACCAAGATATTGATGTCATTCTTATCCATTGTCTTATCCATATTGACGATTCACGGAAATGCCAGAACTTGTTATATCCGGTTCATCTATATTGGATTATTCATCTTGTGTGGTGCAAAGTACATGCTTCTTGCGTTCTTGCCTTCTCGAAGTCGCAAAACCGTATGCTAGATTCTTGACTCACTCCTAGCAAGCACTGATGTGAAAGAGTTATCTGTTGCCATCCTTTCCAGTTGTGAGATAAGATAGTGGGATCCTTCGGAGTTCCCACCATCTTTCAATCGTATTGCTATTTCGCGTACTCTCACTTATGTGCATTAACCTCTTGTGAATGTTCTCTTCTCGCCATGTCATTTTGTAAATATGATTTGCTATCATCTTATCCCTTAGGTGTTTGAGCACCTCTAATTTGGGAGTATGTGTGTAACATCCCAAATCCAAAATACGCAAAAATTTAAAATTTTCT
>NMUG010008418.1:0-11655 GCA_002855965.1 Monotropa hypopitys | reverse complement strand
GAATGCGCTGTGAAAAAGAAGAAAACATCTGGAGCTCCCATGTCAATGCCGCTCTGTCTCATCAGAAGCTGGAACTGATGAAAATGGCGGAACTGCTCACTCTCCCTCTGTGAATGATACTGCTGATAGAACTGCTCCTGCTCAGCGCCAATCGACTGTCCTCCACGGACTGGTACGGTGGTGGTAAAACGGCCAATGGAGACACTCCTGAAACAAACAGCATAATCTCCCGCTATCATGAAGTCGCTAATCTCGGTAATCTCAGGACCAGGCATGCGCCGATTGCCGAAAGTATGAGACAAAGGACATCGAGGGATCCTGACCTCGCCAGTCACCTGACGCCAGCAATGATCACCCATGTACAACTCCCAAGACGTGAAAGAATAGAAGGCGCACCGCCGGTGGGAAAGATATACCTCAAAGTCGTATACTCCACTGAGAGCCAAATACTGAAAGGGCTTTTACACTATCTGATCAGGAGTGACCAACTCCAACTGAGTCCGCATAGTAACAAAATTCAGCAAGTCCAGAGAACGGGAGGAAGGTCGAGGCCATCGAAGAGCACGAGGAACTTGCTCACCCAAAGGATCAGACGGACGAGCAACACTCATATGCTCGAACGACCACCAAAGCAGGAAAGGCCAAAATCCCAGCTGAGTAGGATTGGGGCAGCTAACCCTCCTCCTCATCGCCTGAAGAAAAGTGGCAAAAGTGAATGCTCCCCAATCAAAGAAAGAATCGTCACCAAAATTCACCAATCCAACATAGTCCATCGTAAACTTGGTGCCATTGTTGCTCAAAAAGCATGACACCAGAAGAATAAGAAAGAGACGTCGGCGACGCCAGAAAAGCTCATCGCCATCAACAGAGAAAGTATAAAAGGTCGATCCCCCTCTCAAAATAGAACCTGGAATGCGCCGCCCAACCAACTCAAAGTGACGAATGCCCAGCACACGCTCCGCATTGGCAACACTGCCCTCCATCCTCTAAACTGGACGTCCACCAAAACGAATACCGGTGATCACAGCCCACTCGAATGGGGTAACCCCTAACTCACAGTCCTTAAGATGCAAGGTGTTGGTCTCGCTGAACCAACGCTCCGCCAGTGCTGAGACCAAAGTATGTCGAGTACGGAAAGGATTGATAGAAAGGAAATCACCAAAGCCCTGCTGAACCAAGAAGTCACGGTAAACACGGTGAGCCCCACGAAAAATCTCAATAGCCTGGAACCACGCACCCCTAAAAATCCGAGTGGGAGGAACTGTCTGAGTATGCAGAAAAATGGACGGATGAGAACCAAGACGGCCCAATAGAGGAGTATCAGGAATGCCAACACTAGCTGCTCTGAGCTCTGGAATGATCGTAGAAGCTCTCAATGAAGTACCAGCACCTGAAAGAGAAAATCTCTCAAAATAGCCACGACGCGGCATCATCGGATCCAAATCATCATCATCATCACCTGAATCAGCCTCATCAACCTCAAAAGGAGGATCATCCTCTGGCCGCTGTCTAGAAGGACCAGCCTCTGAAGCATGTTCCTTCCCTGGACGTCGAGGAGGTGCCATCCTGACAACAAAAAAAACCCATCGTAAAGGGAGTATTTTGCTTTTATAAAAAACGGTTTCATTATGATTGATTTCAAAACATCAATTCCAATCAGGTTTCTAAATAAGAGAACGTCTGATTTAAAAGTCTCAGGTTCCTAAATAGGGGAACGTCTGACTCAAAATTCCAGTTTTCATCAGATTCCTAAATAGGGGAACGTCTGATTTCCAAATTTCAATTTCATCAGGTTCCTAAATAGGGGAACGTCTGATTTCAAGAATTTAATTTTCATCAGGTTCCTAAATAGGGGAACGTCTGGCTCAAAATTCCAGTTTTCATCAGGTTCCTAAATAAGGGAACGTCTAACTCAAAATTTCAATTTTCGTCAGGTTCCTAAATAGGGGAACGTTTGATGTCAAAATTTCAATTTCCATCAGGTTCCTAAATAGGGGAACGTCTGATTGCAAAATTAAATTTCTATCAGGTTCCTAAATAGGGGAACGTCTGATTTCAGAAATTTTGATTCTCGTCAGGTTTCTAAATAAGGGAATGTCTGACTCAAAATTTCTGTTTTCATCAGGTTCCTAAATAAGGGAATGTCTGACTCAAAATTTCAGTTTTCATCAGGTTCCTAAATAGGGGAACGTCTGGCTCAAAATTTAAATTCTCGTCGGTTCCTAAATAAGAGAACGACTGACTCAAAATTCAGTTTTCGTCGGTTTCTAAATGAGAGAACGTCTGACTCAAAATTCAGTTTTCATCGGTTCCTAAATAAGGGAACGTCTGACTCGAAATTTAAATTCTCGTCGGTTCCTAAATAAGGGAACGCCTGACTCAAAATTTCAATTTCCATCAGATTCCTAAATAGGGGAACGTCTGATTTAAAAAATTTCAATTTTCATCAGGTTCCTAAATATGAGAACGTCTGATTTCAAAAATTTCAATTTTCATCAAGTTCCTAAATAGGGGAACGTCTGGCTCAAAATTTCAGTTTTCCGTCGGTTCCTAAATAAGGGAATGTCTGACTCAAACTTCTCATCGGTTCCTAAATAAGGGAACGTCTGATCCAAAATTAAAATTCTAACAGTTCCTAAATAAGGGAACGTCTGATTTGAAATCAAGTTTTCGTCGGTTCCTAAATAAGGGAATGTCAGCCTCAAAATCAATTGCAAATCAGCTTTCTTCTCAACATTCGTATACGAGAAGCTCTTCTAAGCCTCTCCTCTTATTTTGCTTCACACAAAAAGAATCCTTCTCTCTCTTTATTTCTCTCTCTCTCTCTGCAAAAATATTTTATGCACGATGGCATCCCCAACTTACAAAAAAAATAGAAAACAACTTGGCAGTCCTCAGGTTTCTCAAAAAAGGGGAACGTCTGATTTTAAAATTAAAAGTCTATCATTTCCTAAACAAAGGAGCATCTGATTCAAAATTCAAACTTTCGTCGGTTCTTAAGTAGGAGAACGTCTGACTTAAAATTTATTTTTTCAAATCCTAAATTCATAAGCGTTTCCAAATTAAATTTTTGAAAAAGAACGCCCGACTCGAATTCACTTTCCACCAAAAATTCTGTCAATCTCCGAGCGCGGGAATGATCGACCCTATTTGTTTTTATAATTTTTGAAACAAAATTCGAGCTTAATTTTCACTAAATCCTAAAAATAATAAACTTTTTAAAAATAGATTAAATCCACTAAATTCAAGGCACCAATTCATTTTCAAAATCCAAATTATTTTTGAATCATTATCATCAAAATAATATTCGAATGTTTTGTCTAAATTCATTTTTAGTTCGATGCTTGAAGATTTCGCATCTTAATCCTTATCTCCAAAAAAGAAGGTAATGAAAATTTGCGCACGAACGGGCAGCATAACAGCCGAAAACATGAAAACTATACACGTGTGTATGAACTCAGAAATAATCGAACCCTCTTTTTTATGTATATGCAGGAAATATGAACAAAAGGAAGAAGAGATCAAAGGCTTACTTGATGGAATCACCGGAGAAATACGCGCCAGAAAATCGATCAAAGGACGAACGGACCACCAGAGGTTAAAGCTGCCTCGACTGGAATTTTCAGCAGAAGTCCAAGTGAGTTTTTCTGAATGAGGAGAATCTGCAGGACAAGAGATAATAAAAAAACTGCATCCGGCCGCTCTGATTTCTGACTGCGCAATGCCAAACAAGTGTCAAAATGAAGCCAGAAAATTTTTCTGATCCGACCAAAGAATGCAAAACTGTGTAGAGAAGGCTAGAAAAATTCGAAAAGCATATGTCGTGAGTCAAAACGACGTATCTTTTATCTTTGTATCTTGTTGCTACGCAAAAACATACAAAGAGGGGTAGCTCTTGATACCCCATTTTGGCTCACCACCTGAAGCCAATCAAGTCAAGGCCAGAATAAATCAGTCAACTTCAGAACCGGCCGAATCGGACTCAGAACAGATCAAAATGTATTCTCGGCATATCTGAACTTTCTCACAAGTAAGACCGGCGACAAACACGGACGACTTATCGATGAACAAACGTCGGCAAAGGGTCAGAGAACATTCCTTTAAAGACATATTTTGAAAATGATGTGCGGTTCACGACAAACGGTAAGCAGACACCGAAGAAACTGACGCACGACATGCACTCCAGACCGGTATCAACCGAAACTCATACGAATGTCCGGAAATCATTATCTCAATGGGAATTCGACCGTAAAATCATTAACGAGAAATCTGCATGATCACCAACATCATCGGGTAAAAATACGGGATTTATTCGGATCCGAACGTCATTACGTTAGGAACATCAAAGAATGACAAGTCGACATCGAAAATGTGCAAACCGATTTTTCATGGAGTCTTGATGAAGAGACAGAGATTTACTGCCAGTCAGTTTCTGCAAATTATCTCACGATGGTGAAACGAGCACAATCCGAGATATTCTATGTGAGGAGAAAGGGTCGGAAAATAAACGGCTCTTGAAGAATCGTCCGATTTCAGCGGCGACAATTTTAAAATTCATGATTCAAGCCAATAAAAATTGTGGTGACGTCAATTTCCTCAGCAACAGGACCCGCGACGCCACAGAGCAGGCAGCTCGGAGAGTTCCGGTTCAGAGCAGTGCAGTATAGGAATTCTTTGGAAAATAAAGGAAAATTAAAACAAAATTCTCCCTAAAATAGAGAGATGCTATTCCAGGCCCGAATAAATCATCCAAATCAAGCCAAAGGTGTGCCAAACCACCCCAGCTCCCATCCAAAGGGAGCTGGTCAATGATGACGTCACCGTCGCACCTATAGGTGCGACAACATTCTATAAATAGATGGCCTACCTTGGCCATTGGGAAGAGGATCCAAGAGCTGCAAAACCCTGTCCAAGAATTCTCTCCACATTCTGTCCCGAACAGAATACTCTCTTACTTCCTAAAATCCACCCTACCTAGCCTAAATCGTGTCTAAATTCTCCTAGACTTCATCCTAGCCATTTTCACCCACCAAAACTGTTCCAAACCAGCCTACACATACAAAATCGAGCAACCAAAAATCCAAATCCTCAAATCCAAAATCCAAACATCCAAACAAACCATTTCCGATAAGCCGAAAAACCATACCGAACTTCCATCAAACCATCCATCCTCCATTTAAATTTTGTATTCTGAATCATTGTATAAAAGTTCTCATTTCATTTTAGGAAAGTCCCGGTTACCGTTTCGGGATTATAGTCTCGTATTAGTAGGGGCGGCGCCCGAATACTATACGTTATTATAATCGTACGAATCGAAATCGGCGAACTTATCCTCCACCGATTGTAATTCCGTCAAGGTATACAAATATATTTTTTTTTTCTCAAATCGCAGCGATGTAATCTCATCTTATATCCTGATCCGGGCGAAGGAAATAAATTATCGGTTCCTACGATGATTTAATTTCTGCCACCCTAAAAGATTGATTTTCGGAAATTCATTCCGTATTCGCATTATGATTGACCACGATCAAAGTGGTTACTTAATCGAATTCATGAATTTGCAAAAATCAATCTCAATGTTCATATATTGGAGAATCAATCTTCTAACTTTCAAGTGGAGATACGTCAGATCTGAGTTGGTTATATAACCGACCGGCCGTATAAATCACACGTTGATATCCCGAGAGTTGATTCTTTAATATATCAATATTCTTCTCTTTTTATCTTTGAAGGAATTGATCTTCTGAAAATTTAAGTGGAGGTATATCAGACCTGAGTTGGTTACATGACCGACCGACTGTACAAATCCCACGTTGATGCCTTAAAGATCAGTTCTTTATAACATTCATAAAATCAGTTATCTTCTAAAAGATTGATCCTCTAATTTTCAAGTGGAGATGTATCAGACCTGAGTTGGTTATATGACTGATCGGCTGTATAAATCCCATGTTGATACCTCTAAAGATAAATTTTTCATTACGATAACATTCAAAAAAATCATTTATATTCTGAAGAATGGGTTGTTCAATTTCAAGTGGAGACACATGAAACCTGAGTTGGCTATACGCCGACCGGCTGTATAAGTCACACATTGACACCTTGCGAATCCATTCTTCATTATATTAATGCTTACAAATTCTTTCAAATGATTATTTAGCTAATGTATGGCTGCGACCGACAAGCCAAATAATCATTGCTCAGATTTAAAAAAATTGACTCATTCAAAGCCTGGTCCTTCTGGCATACTATTATATGTAGTGTCGTTCTGTTCGGCCATGCCAACACGATGCATATCTATCTATTCTATTATGTTTATACATATTTGTGCATTCTCCATATTCATATTTATATCATCTCCACTGAGTCTCCCTCTTTCTTTTCAAAATCAAAACAAAACAAAAAAGAGAACATAAACAAAAATATCAAATCTCTTGATTTAGATCACCGGCGAAGTTTAGTAACCTTCGTGATTTGAATCGGGAAATGATTTATAAGTCGGCCCCGACCGGATCATTTATCGTTCCCTTTGAGATTGCAACCAAAACAGAAAAATAAACAAAACATCAAATCTCTTGATTTAGATCACTGACGAAGTTGAGTAACCTTCGTAATTTGAATCGGGAAATGGTTTGTGAGTCGGCCCCGACCGGATCATTTATCATTCCTTTGAGATTGCAAACAAAACAAAAAAAGGAACATAAACAAAAAAACATTAAATCTCTTGATTTAGATCACTGGCGAAATTTAGTAACCTTCGTGATTTGAATCGGGAAATGATTTATGAGTTGGCCTCGACCGGATCATTTATCATTCCTTTGAGATTGCAAACTAAATGAAAAATAAACAAAAACATCCAATCTCTTGATTTAGATCACTGGTGAAATCTAGTAACCTTCGTGATTTGAATCGAGGAATGATTTGTGAATCGGCATTTTGTCGGGTCATTCATTATTTATTTGAGATTTCAAAAAAAAAAAGAGAAAACAAACAAAACACGTCAAAGTTCTGTCCGTCTATAGAAAATCACAAAAACAAATAAACTCACCTCTTGGAAATATTCTGTTCTCTTGGCCGAGAAAATGTTTTGAATCTGGTTAATAAAGGTTGATTTGAAAAATGAAGTACCGAAAGGGCGATGTAGGGTGCCTAACACCTTCCCTACTCGTAATAGTAAATCCCCGAACCTGAAACTCTGGAATTTCGCAAACTAAACCTTTTCAAAAACTGGTAACTTGGCACACCATAACTCTATGCCAGGTGGCGACTCCGAAAAACAGATTAATGATAAAATGTATATTGTTTCGGCAATTGCAATTTGTTATTAATTTGACATTTTAAAGATAAAAGTCCAGTTGTCCCTTTTATATCAAAAATCTGTCGCATTCAAGCCAACGAAAGAAAATATAGTATGGGAATTCCCCCTTGCACACAACCTCCCTCGCGCTCGTCGTCGTAGGAAGAAGGTTGGGGAAGACCGGAAAATTTTCAGGGCACGACAGCATAAAAAAAGGATTATGTGTGTAGTATGGAGCTGTATACGTGTTATATATTAGCGGCATGTATACGTGGAGAGTGAGAGAGAGTGGAAGCAAAAAGGTATCATGGAAGAATGGGGTTACACTAGTGTAACATATAAGAGGGGAGGATAAGGTGAGTTGAATATATCCTTATAAAAATCATGAGAGAGGAACAGAGATTCATTATTGTGTGGGGGAGAGGGATTAGGTTGTGATAGAAATAAAACTCAAGGCAGAAGAAACCCAGCTGGAAAATTAAAGGATTAGAGGAAGACCAAATCCAGTCGTGAGATTTAGAAATCAAAGAGAGGAGGAGGAGCTGAACTCAACCCACAGAATTAAACCCAGTTATCGAATTCTAATCGATTCAAGCCAAATCCGGGTTTGATTGTAGGTATTGAGAGCCCGACGTCATCCGCAGCTCAGCACAAGGACAAATAAGCTTTATAAGGAGTTTCTTCTATTATGTGAGTACTTTTAGAACTGTGTAAGTTATAGTAGTTTATATTACTCTTATTATATATAGAATAAATTGGGGGTTTGAAAAAGGTTGAGAAACAATGAGAAATCTATGAATCTTGGTTTTAAAGGAAAGAGAAATAGTTTTATAATACAATGTGAATTTTGTTGGAAATTTAAAGAGAAATGATTTTAAGGGAAGAGTATGTGTTTTGAAAATTAAGTATGAGTTTAGAAATAAGAATGAGTTTTGGAAGAAAATTTGAGAAGGAATTGAAAAGATAAATAAAGATAATGAATAAGGATTTATGATGTGTTTGAGGAAAGTTTTATGTACTTGAAGTATAGATGTGCCCAACGGTAAAATTTGGTGTACGTACGAAAAGTATGGTCATGCTCATTGGTAAAATTGAGTGGGTGAATAATACGTACCAAACATACGGCCACGCTCATTAGTAAAATTGAGTGGATCATTATGTACCTAATTGTACGGCCATTGTCATTGGTAAAATTGAGTGGATGTATACGTACCAAATATACGACCATGCCCATTGGTAAAATTGAGTGGAACTTATTAAATAATACATACCAAACGTACGGCCATGCTCATTGGTAAAATTGAGTGAATCTGGATCCTTAAGATGGTTGTGTAGAATTTGAATTATAAATGGGAAAGAAAGAAAGTGATAGGTAAAGAGATTTATTATAAAGAGAAATGAAATGACAAAAGAGGTTTAATTAGAGGTTGTGGGAAAATGGGATTTTAGTGTGAGTTAAAAAAGTTTTTGGGGAAAAGGAAATGGAAAAGTATTTTGAGTAATGAATGTTTTATCAGAAATGTATAAAAGACTATTTGATTCTCTTATTTATGTTTTTTTATAGTATTCACCAGTCGTCATTGATGATGCATGTTTTTACGTGCCTTTTTAGGTGTTCGTGATTAGTGTCCACTAGTCCAGTCCAGCTATTGCAGTAGAGTGTAGAGGAGGTTGTTAATAGCTTATGAATAGTAGTTGATGTTTCTGTGTCTGAGAGTTTTATTTATCGTTTATGTATTTGAGAGTATTTTTATCTCTCTTGAGTCAGTGTAAGAGTTGTAACATTTCTTGTACATTCAGTGTGGTTTGAGTTGAGTTGTATCATGGTGTATTTGTATCAGAGCATGTATTTTAGAGTAATGGAATATCTTTATTTTCAGTCAACATTTTAGGTTTTCTGTTAGGTGATTAGTGAGTTGTAGTTGAGTATGGTTACCATGTGTCAATCCTAGATGACCAGCTATATGATTATCAGGTTTGGTGCATGACAGATTGGACATAACTGGCTTGCACATTAGTGCATCATCTCCGGAGTACAGAGACATCATCTGAAAAAAATGGACCAGGTGGGTGTAGGAGACCATTTTGGGATCATATTTGTGTGAATTAGGCATTGAGAAACCGGTAGGTGGCCTCATGGCCTCTATCTCTAGAGCGAAGGGAGAGCATACCAATCTATTGTGTCGGTCATCATCTCGTCGGTGCTGCTCTAGTGGACTAGCAGGCCAAAACTCCGTGCGTGGCCTTTGCGTGACTTCTTGCTCCGAGCAGGACATGCGGCTGTCACGGTAGTCACTCCATCGGTGCTCTTTCATCGGGGATCTTCTAGCCAGGACCATTGGGTTCGGTCCTAGCCTGTGGAATATGGACATCTGACGGTCGGCTCTATGCTAGTCTGGCGAGGGGCACCGTCTAACGTGACGACCCCCGTTACCACCCTTCTGACCAGAGCCGCCATCCACTCTCCTGTCGAGGCACTCCAAGACGGACACCATTTCACTGCTAGAGGGCTTACTTCCCTATGGGGAGATAGTCCGGTTATCTTGGCTTCTTCCCCTGGTGGTGCTGACCTCTGGGACTGTCCTCTTTCTTTCTATGGCTTCCCTCAGGCAGATTATCTCCAACCTAAGGGAATCAAACTGGTTGTCCCTTCTCTCTAAGTCATTATGCAATTTTCAGATGTATTGATTGGTCGTTATCTTGGCTGGGGCATTCGAGCAAGATGATATGTTATATTTGGCATCATCGGTATGGGTCCGTTTGCTTGTGTGGGCAATTGTGCCAAAGGTAAAATTCCCTTCAATGATTCCTTTGCATTTGTCCCTACGACTGTCGCCATCTTCTCCTCTCGAAGTGTTTTGATCTCTGGAATCCATCTGCTGATTTGGAAAGTTTGAGGGATTGTGAGTCTTGACAGTCGAAGGCCTCCCCAGTAGATTTGCCAATTAAAGTGCGGTTT
Organism: Monotropa hypopitys; assembly: GCA_002855965.1. Taxonomy (NCBI): domain Eukaryota; kingdom Viridiplantae; phylum Streptophyta; class Magnoliopsida; order Ericales; family Ericaceae; genus Monotropa; species Monotropa hypopitys. The sequence goes on along the minus strand of NMUG010008418.1, from coordinate 1,402 downwards.
CTGCCTTCCTTGGATGAGAACTTGACCGCCGATGGATGAACTCCAAACCTAGTTACACGAGGAGCACACATTAGGGTACCGGCAATGCCGTCGGTGGACCCTCCGATCATAAAGTCGGGTGGTGATTCTAGAGAGAGAAAATTAATAGACAGAGTTTTGGAACTAGAAGTGTGTACCTCTCCCTTGACCCATGGCTGATATATATAGTGCATAGGTGCATGAAACATACGTGCTTCGGCGCGCGCGATGTCGTGGTCGGACTACCTGGGACAGAGCACCTGTCTAAAGTGGTTGGCATGTGGGGGATAGTCTGCCATCCGACCACCTCGAAGAGAGTGAAACCTGATACGGCAGCTGGCACGTGTCGCCTGCATGCGTAGAAATCCGGGATGCTATCCCTGAGGAGGATCTTATTGCAATCTGGGTCACGTCTGTCGGGCCGACGTGGTGCCCTTCCCGGAGCATTACCAAAGCATCGTACTGGCAATCCTGATGTGTCCACAAGGAACTGGTACCAGAGCCTCGAGATACTGTAACTGAAGGGAGTGTCATAGAACTCGGCCTTTGGCCAGACCCCTGGGCGCTCCCCTACTCTAGACTCTCCTTCTTCTGCTTGTGCTGACACGACACTTGATGTAAGCCCGTCGGGAGGCTCAAATTTGCTTCGGCCCTTACAGTTACTCTGATACGACACTAACACACCTATACAATATGGATACTCTGATATGATATGGATACTCTGATATGATATGGATACTCCGATATGATACGGACACACCAATATGATACAAATACTCTGATACGATATGGATACTCTGATACGATATGGATACACCAATATAATACAGATACTTCGATACAGATACCTGTATAAGATACGGATACTCTGATACGATACATATACTCTGATACGATACTAATACTTCAATAACCATCACTCACTAAACTCTAGACCAACACATCAATAACCACTCATATAACTACCACACACACACACACACACACTTAGTGCGGTAATAGAATGACTTCTAAAAGTTTGTTTTGAGATGCAATGGTCAGTCGCCTTCTCAAATCAACCTTTCCTAGTCATCCTTACACCATATGACACTGACAGCACACATCCAGTCAAGTCTAAATAAATATGTCGGTGCAATCGACCAAAATATACATGCTCTCTAGTCGAAACTCTTAAAGAACCTGCATAGAATATGCAATCATGCCTCACAGATCCTCCAATATACCGCCATCACAAACTATGCCTCAAACTAACACTATCATATGCTCTTACTGTAATACCCGTACCTATTTTTAATATTTTGAAAATCAATTATCCATTTTTATTTAAAATTGGGGAGGAGTAATCTATATTTTTAAGTGATTAAAAATAAAGGTGAAGGAAAAT
>NMUG010008417.1:0-11657 GCA_002855965.1 Monotropa hypopitys | reverse complement strand
CACGACAGGTACTTCTAACCGTGCTGCCGATGCACTCAGGTATAGAGCCTTATTATCGACTCTTGCCCGCACTGAGGTGATTGGTTTTGACTTCCTCAAAGAGCTATACGATGAAGATGAGGACTTCAAGAATATCTGGGCTCAGTGTCAGCTGCACCAGCCCAGCCCAGATGGATTTCTTATTTGTGATGGTTGTCTTTTCACGGGAAACCAACTATGCATACCGCGATCGTCACTGTAGGAGCTTCTCACCCGCGAGGTGCATTGCGGGGGTTTAGGAGGTCATGTTGGGAGAGATAAGAATATCCAGCAAGTGGAAGATAGGTACTACTGACCCCAGCTCAAACGGGATGTCGGATGTTTGGTCCAGAGGTGCTATACTTGTCAAACCGCCAAGGGACAGACACAGAACGCAGGCCTCTACACACCTCTACCAGTTCCTGAAGCACCTTGGGAGGACCTATCAATGGATGTCATTTTGGGATTGTGATACAGATTGGGATTATTGATGGAATCCAACTGCATCCTTCAATCACGCAGCGGAATAGAAAATAGATTGAAATCGAGAAGGATTCCCGATTATCAAACAAGAACAGAAAGGAAGAAAATGGATAAACATAGTGCCTTCGTTGATTCCGAAGAATACCGAAGTTGATTATCTTCTCTAACCTGTTGATTTACACACAAATACCAGGATAAAGACTCGTTAATCTATTGATTCGCGCACGAATACCCAGACTCACGGTTTCAATCACAACTGTTGATTCTGAGCAGGAATACCAATCGGGAATGGGGAAAACGACCAAATACTGTCGTCTTTTCTATATCTCAATCAAAAAGTTTTTTACATCAGTGATATAGCGGCATATATAGGCATACGAGAGAACCCTAATGAGGAAAGAAACCCTAAGTACATATCTTAGACCACTAAGCAAATTAGGCTTAAAAAGGAAAAAGAAAGAAATCCTAAACACATCGGGTTAAATTTAAGCAAAAGACAAAACACTCAAAAACATGTGGGACCAGACGAGGAGCGCTTCCCGCACAGAGGAAGGGAGCATCGAGCTGAATTAGTCATGTAGACGGGGACAGACGGGCTGAAATACGAGGGTGTGGGAATAAAGATCTTCAACCTCTGGATTGGTCGAAAGTGGTCACCTGGGAGATATGATTACTTCAGAAGGCTGGGATTTCTCGAATGTTGCTTAGCCGAGCTCAAACGTGGAGAAGTACGGACAGTAGGCTAGATGGTCGAGCTGACCTGTTCAGCTCAAGAATTGTTTTTGGTACGTTCTTTGAGCGTGACACTATGCGTTTTAGGTCAGTCTCCTCTTAAGTACTCTTCAGCTATTCCATCTGCATCAGATTGCCTAGAACTCAGAGGTCTGTTGACTCGATTATGGTGGTCGTTGACAGGTTCTCAAAGATGGCGCATTTTGTGGCATGTAGGAAAACTCATGATGCATCCAACATTGCCAACCTCTTCTATAGAGAGATTGTTCGGTTGCACGACGTACCCAAATCCATCACCTCGGACAGAGACAATAAGTTCTTGAGTCATTTTTGGAGGACATTTTGGGCCAGATTCGAAACGAATTTGTGGTTCAGCAACACTTGCCATCCCCCAGACAGATGACCAAACATAGGTGGTACGTTGCTTAGCCGGAGACAAGCCCAAGTAGTAGGATTTACAATTGCCTCAATCTGAATTTGCCTTCAACAATACAGTGAACAGATCCACAGAGCGGACACCTTTCCAGATAGTCTACCGCCATGTGCCCGTTCACACTCTTGATCTTGTACCTCTACCCTTCCGAGCCAGAGTAAACCGAGTTGCCGAACAGAAAGCTGATGAAGTGGTCCACACTCTCGAAGACACCAAAGCAAGACTAAAGGAGTCAAATGCCAAATACAATAAGTAAGCCGACAAGCACATGCGAAAAAGGCGTTCAAAGAAGGAGATTTGGTCATGGTGCACATTCGGAAGGACAGATTACTAGTCGTAACTTACAACAAGTTGAAGATGAGAAGAGTTGGTCCTTGCCAGATCCTGACTAAGATCAATGACAATGCGTACAAGGTGGAACTCCCTGAAGATTTACACATCTTCAACACTTTCAACATCGGAGATTTGATTGAATATCACCCTCCTGAGTATGCAGAAAACTCGAGGACAGGTTCTTTTCTGGTGAGGAAGACTGATGTAGGACAACGTTTACACCACAGTTGTACAGCTGAACACAGCCACATACTGGACTCCAACCGTACTCCAGACTATAGCCACACTTCCCTTTATACATCCGCACAGCTCACACCTATACCTTTTGCCGAGATGCCCACATCCACACCTGTAGACGAATTGCCAACAGTGGCCGAATTACCACCTTTGCTGAACTGCCCACAGGACCTTCAGCCCAACTCGACCAGTTTAGCCCATCTGGACAACCCGACCAGTTCAGCTCGTCCATCCACCTCAGCACGCCCTCAACAGCTACAGCCCAGCTCGGCCACATTCTCGCAGCCCTACTGAAACGAGACAATAAGGGGACCACTCGACATTCTCTGACACGTCTGTTATACCTTTTAAAATTTTGTTAGAATAGTACATTTTGTAATCATTAGTTAGGATTATTTTTGTATTTTTACCCTCATTCTTTTTAGGGTTTTGTGTATTCCCTTGGAGTCTATATAAGCCTTGCGATGTACAAATTTTGACAGCTTTTATCAAATAGACAACCCATTTTCGGACAGAGAGTTTGCCTCCCTTCCTTCTTAGGTGGATTCCTGAATCTATAGGTGGATTCTTGTTGGCTTGGTGGATTCCGAGCACTTCTACCGGATTACGGTGTTAACCCGCTTTATCTCTTACGATTCTGCCTTATCAGAATCGTTCACCCCCTTTTCCCCAACCTCGCGCTGCATCAACTTCTAACTTTAAAATCTTAAATTTCTCCCTTAAGAACTTTTTGTTTAATCTCTCCCAAAAATACATCTTGCATTTGATTTTCTAGGATTCAATAAATAAGGGCCGTACTGCCAATCGAGCCAAAAGACATCATCTTTCCCAAAAGTGCAATCAACTCTCATTTTACTCATTTCACATAGATTTTTAATTCTAGTACAATGGATACAAGTTAAACTCCCCACCGACTTACGACTCAGTGCGTCTGCTACCATATTAGCTTTACCCGAATGATAATGTATCGATAAGTCATAATTGTTAATTAATTCCGTCCACCTTCTTTGTCTTAAGTTTAGTTCTTTTTGTGTGAACAAATACTTAAGACTTTGATGGTCTGTATATATTTTGCAAGTAACTCAATAAAGATAATGCCTCTACAATTTTAGTACAAATACAACCACCGCTAACTCCAAGTCATGTGTGTGACAATTCAATTCATCAGGCCTTTGTTATCTCAAGGCATAAGCTATCCCCTTACCCCGTTGCATTAAAACACACCCTAGGCCTTGCAACAATGCATCGCTATAAATAACCATATTGTTAGTCCCCTCCGGAATTGTTAACACTGGTGTAGTAACTAATATTTCTTTCAATGTTTGGAAACTCATCTCGCATTGCTTTGACCATTGAAATTTTACATCTTTATAGAGTAACTTAGTCATTGGAAGAGCTATAGAAGAAAATCCCCGAAAAAATCTTTGATAATACCCCGGTAAGCACAAAAAACTTCAAATTTCAGTCATATTGGTAGATTTTTTCCCATTTATAATGGCTTCAACCTTTTAGGATCCACTCGAAGACTCTCACTAGAAATTACATGCCCCCAAAACACAACACTCGACAACCAAAATTCACATTTTCTGAGTTGTTCATATAGTTATTTCTCTCTCAAAGTTTGCAACACTAACCTCAAGTGTTGATGATCTTCCTAAGTTCGGGAGTACACTAAAATATCATCAATGATAACCACCACAAAGGAATATAATTATGACTGGATCACATAATTCATTAAATCTATAAACACAACTGGTGCATTGGTCAACCCAAACGACTGTACTAGAAATTTGTAATGATCATATTGGGTTCTAAAAATTATCTTAGAAACATCATTATCCCTTGCTTTAAGACGATGGTACCCCAATCTCACATCAATTTTTAAAAACATTGTGGCTATTTGAAGTTTATTAAATAAATCATCGATTCTAGGCAAAGTGTGCTTGTTCTTTAATGTCACCTTATTAAATTGGCAATTATCAATACATATCCACATACTACCATCTTTCTTTTCAACAAATAAGATAGATGCCCCCAAGGAGAAACACTAGTTTGAATAAAACTTTTATCAAGATAATCTTTCAGTTGAAACTTTAATTCAAACAACTCGGCAAGTGCCATCGTACATGGTGATATTGAAATAGGATTCGTACCAGGTACTAATTCAATTGTAAACTCAACCTCACAACTAGGATCTCTTCCAGGTGACTCTCCAGAAAAAACATCCTCAAATTCTCTCACCACTAAAATATCTCCAATATTTGTGTTCGATTTTTGAGTATCCAAAACATAAGCTAAATACCCCTGACAACCATTACTCAATAAATTTTAATCTTCGATGCTAGATATATGACTTGTTCTTCCTTTAATTTTCTCACTACAAATTTAAGATTTCCGCCCCTGGTATCTTAAATACAACTTCTTTATAGAAATAGTCTAAGGTTGCGTAATGCATTGCTAGAAAATCCATACCCAAAATTATGTCAAAATCAGTTATAACCAAAGGAACCAAATCCACTAACAATGTTACCTCATGAACAACAAACTCACATGTAGGATAGTAATTATCAACAAACACAACGTCACCCATAAGCGTAGATATCACTAACATATATTGTAGAGGCACATATAATCTAGACAAATGTATACAATATATAGTCAAAACAAAAGAGTGTGTTGAACCAAGATCAAGTAGTACATGTGCAAGATGCCCAGCTATAAAGAACATACCAGTCACCATATCGAAATATGCCTGAGCTCCTTGACGTGTAAGTGCAAACACTCTTCTAGGCGCCGTTGAAGTTTTGTTACCCTTTTGTCCACCCTGAGTCATACTGCACACAGAAGAAGACGCTTGTGCTTTTTGTTTTGTGCAATAGAGTGCTATGTGTCCAAACTCCCCACAATTAAAACACTTAGGACCTCTAGGTATATCACTCTTATCCAGACAGTCTCGAATCATATGATTGTATGCCCCACATTTAAAATACCAGTACATACCTCTAGGACCACAAGAAACTGTTTGTTGACTTTCACTCTAATCCACTTTACCTTTATAACCACTGCCCTGTGACTTAGTCCCAACTTGACATTTTCTAAATTGGGACCTCAAATCCTAAGACTTGGAACTACCATATCCAGATTTCATACATACTCGATCTACTTCTTTTTACACTTTCTCTATGTTCATACATTTCTTGAACATCCTTATCGACCCTCCTAGCCATATCTACTAAATCCACATAATCCCTTTCGCGGATAGCTGTCAATCTATTAGCAATAGCTGGTGCCAAACCACTCCTAAACTGGCGACATTTCTTTGCATCTAAATCCACTAAATTGGTTGCATATCTAGACAACGATGCAAACCTAGCCTCATAACCCACCACTGACATGTTTCCTTGTTTTAAATTTATAAATGCAGCTTCTTACTCAAATCGATAGCTTTCGGGGAAATACTGATCATTAAACTCCTAAACAAACATAGCCCAAGTTACAACTCTAGGAGCTGCGGGTACCACACCTGGCAATGGTATCGTCCACTGATGACTCACTACCTCCTATCAACTCAAAGCTTCTCCTTTAAGACTAAATGAACCTAGTAAGACCTTCTGCTCATTAGTCACTCCATAACATTAAACACTCTCTTGATTCCTTTTAACCAAGACTCCGCCTCACTGGGTACTAATGTTTCCCCAAACTCACTAGTATAAAGTTCCTAAACCGCTCAATTAACCCCGCACCTACCCCTCCTGCGGCCTGACCCACTTGCTAGTGAGTAAAAGAAGCCTAATTCTTAGCTATTTGTGCCATTGCTTTTCTTACTTTATCCATATCATCCATCACCAGTGGATTTCCCGGAACCTAAGGTTGATTGACTTCCAAAATTCATAGTTCACTAGATGCAGCATCTTCTGGAGGATCCATAATCAATCCTATTTCAACAACACAAGAAATTTAACAACATAGAGAGAAATTATTAAATGTGTTAGTGACATTCGAGAGACACTCCTTGACTCTCTATACACCTATGGTCTACTACTAAGTCAACTCTAGACTCAACTCTTCCAAGAAATCATATATATCCAATTAACTTCCCAAAACTTCTAACTTGAAGAAACAATGATCAAGCATTTTCACGCTATACCTAATGGTAGTCAACATGTATGCACGACATTCTCGGGCAACTCCTTACTCTCAAACACCTACTCCAAGAACCTTATCAAACCTAGGCTCTAATACCAAGCTATCATGCTATGTACCACTAAGATGTCATCATGAGTCTTATATGACATTTGATGTAACTATCAATTATTCCCCAATACCAAATGTATCACATATGTTAACTCATACTTTTCATACATAAACAACTCCAACCTTATTTTATAAGGTTCCCAACACAAGATTAATTATTTCTCCAACATGACAATACTAAAACATTCCTATCAAAATACAAGCTAACATCATAAAGATGACTCACAACAATTTGTTTCCAAACTAATTATAACTATTAATTACAAGTTGGTATTACACTTCCTTATATTCCTTAAACTAGCACAACTTTTATGTCACACTCCATATAAACAACAAGGTGTACTGACTCACTATTTTCTTCTTCAGAACGTCTATCAACTTGGACTTGTAGTAGACTGTACCATCTATCATCAATGTCATGTGTCTAGATTTACAAGTAAGAAAAGAAATAGAAGAAATCCAAGAGTTTGTTAGTTACAGAAAATGTATATCGAATAACAGGATAAAGTTTAGCAAATATGGAGGTAAAGTACACCACTGAACTCTATCCTTTTATATTCTTAATTACTGTCATTTACCATCTTTCTCTTTATTGAGGGCATCACTCACCATTCGATGGTTACTCAATGATATTGTTCTGCCACACTGGGCTTATCGGAGTCAAACTATTTACGACTCCATCTGGTAAATGCGTTCGCTTGCAATGAACGACAATGTTCAATAAACACAGTCTTGATGACCATCGGTCTCAATGACCATAATATTTTATCATCATTTTGCAGTCTCGATGACCAACTTTTTTATTCCTTAGACTCAATGTCTATAGTGATTTCATTTGTTTCCAATATCTAAGGGATTCGTAAGTGAAAACCCTAATCATGCTTGTCTAAAGCTCACATAAGGAATAAATTGAAGAACAACAAGTATTGAAAATTAAATGATATAACAAAATATGTAATAAACAAACTCACCGAAGTAGTTTACCGAGTTATTCTTGCTTTTTAGAAGCCTCGAGTGCGGTGGCTGATAGACACACGAATTTACATATTTAGTGTGTCTATCTAGTCTTGTCCACGATTCTTCTCTATTTATTTTCATTCTTTAATTCATTTTGCACGTAATGGGTTTCTCAAGTGCTTTCAGGAAAACCATGACAAATCTTTAGTTTTGGATGTATTAAAGCTTCACGTAATCAAAGCCCAGAGTGTCAATGATGCAACGTGATATGACTCACGTTGCAGCCTCGGGTTTACGCAGTGGAAAATGATAAACAGAACAGGGGGAAGGAACTGACAAACATGATGCTGTCGTTGAACCCGAAGATTGCCGGTGTAATCCTCTTCTCGATGTCTGTTGATTTGGCAAGCCAATACCAGAATCAAGACTCGCTAATCTGTTGATTCTCAGAGAATATCCAAAGAAACGGCTTCAAACTCGATCATTGATTCACTAGGTGAATATCGAAGGGGCATGGGGGGTATGAACAAGCACATCTTGACTCACAATTTTCTTTAATTCATTCAACTCCTTTACATTGATACCCGAGCCTCCTATTTATAGGACGACGGTGAAAACCTAAAGGGGAAAGAAACCCTAAGTACAAAATATGGGCCACCGACAAGATTAGGCCCAAAAAGGAAAAGAAAGTAAACCCTAAACACGTGGGTTAAGACAAAATAAGAAAAGACAAAATAGTCAGGTGGGGCCAGGTGCTAGCGTTTCCCGTACATCGGAAGGAGTGCCGAGCTGAAGTGCCGAGCTGACAGGAGAACTGAGCTGCGCGACAGATGAGCATACCAGTGCGGGAACAAACACCTTTTGGGTTCTGGAGTGGTTGAAAATGATCACGCTGGACCGGAAGGGTCTGTCTTCAAGAACGACGCTTGGCCGCGCTCAATTGCGGTGACGTCCGAACATCGGGTGGCTTGGCTAAGCTAGGGTTCTCTACGCGGGGAGTGTTTTTTGCTGTCTGACTTGAAGGTGGCTCAACGTGTCTTGACTCCAGCTTTTCTAAAATACTCTTCAGCGATACCATCTGCATCAGTCAAGGACCATTGGAAGAGGCTTGCATAAATTCCAGTGAAAATGGTTATTGATAACCAAACATAGCACGTTATTGATAACCGATAGGAGAAGTCCAAGCATAATTTCCGACAAGATGGTTATCGATAATTCATGCCAGGTTATCGATAACCGACAGAAGAAGATGCTCTAGCCAAAATCCCAACACAGTGGTTATCGATAACCACTCATGTCAGGTTATCGATAACCTACTGAAGAAATGGCTAGCCAAGAACCCGATAAGATGGTTATCGATAACCATACAGAGTCTGTTATCGATAACCAGTGCAAGAGAAGAAGCCCAACCTAGAACCAGCCGAGGTGTTTATCGATAACCACAAAACCCAGGTTATCGATAATCTGTGAAGATCCAAATCTGAAGATCAATGTTATCGATAACCTAGCAGATCGGGTTATCGATAACCGGTGGTGTAAGGGAAAATTTCTGAGATTAAAAATTAAGATTTCATGAGTGTTTAGGTAATTGTTTGAGAAGGAATTCGAGGTATATATATAGTATTAGGTTAAGAACGTATTCATCATGTATTATAAAGTATTCTTAAGCCTAAGTAGGGTTAAGAGAGAGGAAGAGCCTCCATATTTTCTCTCTTTCCTCCATTGTTGTCTTTCTCATTCATGCAAGTTATTTCTATGTCTTTTCTTCAAGGCAGTAGGTAAGTATTTGATTGTTAATGATCTTTCTCTTTTAGTTTAATTTATTCTCAATATAGTTTAATCTTTATCAACTTGTTTTCATTAATCTTTTCTATGGCTTTCTTCTCTACACTCTTGAATATGCATGCAATCTCTATCATGAGTGAGTAGTCCCTTAGGTTTGGCTAGGGTGATGCCCATATCAGACTCAATGCACCAATAGTTCTTGTGTTTCATGTTTATGGATGATGCACACGGGGAAATCCCTTCGTATATCATCTCCGTTGAAATCGATGCATTTTGCCCATGGATCGACAATTGTATTGGCATCCATAGTTCTTAAAGCATCTTTTGCGATGAGATGATGTTCGTTCAGGGCAATCTCCGCCGTGCCTGAATCTCCATGTCTTAATGGTTATTGAGAACTCAAGGGTGTCATGGAGTTCGTATTGGTGCGGATTCCCCAACCATGCCTTTTTATTAATCTAGGTTTTACTCCATCTTATTCGTTAGTAGTAGTTCGATTTAGTCATCAATTTTAAGTTTAATCTCATCATTGCAATCTCACACCCAATCACACAACCAAAGAGGCTAGCATCCCACTGCCATTCACCATCATATTACCACTCATTGTGCTTTTGTGAGTCCTCTCTGTGGAATCGGTTCCGGACTTACCGGATTAATTTTCTTGGGCGATTAATACTCCCTATGCTTGGGGATCATTATTTTAATACAAAGTAATCACATAAGCATTTTTGGCGCCGTTGCCAAGGAGGCGACAATAGTGAATAGTGATAGTAATTTGACCTTTGAAGTCAATTATTGAAGAAGTCAACCATTAGTCCAAATTTTCGCTAAGTCTCTGGATCATCGATTTTGGACCCGCGACTTGTCACGAAGATTAGTGAGTGTGGATTCTTTATTTGTTGACGTGCCTTTGGAAGATTTTTTTGTCCAGAAAATAATTGATTGAGGGAAAACTAGAACCAATGGCTGCACCAGCGAGAACCATGAGGGATTACATGAATCCCGAGCACATTACTCCCCAGTCAGCCATTGTTCTACCCGAGCGTACATATACGAATGCCTTTACCATGAAGGCCAATCACTACACCCTTATTATTCTGTTTTACAGACGGGAATGCGACAATCCTCTCCAACATGTAAGGGACTTTGAGTACCTTGTTGATTCTATGGCCACACCCCAACAATTGGACATGGCTCGCCTCACTTTGTTTCCTCATTTCTTGAAAGACATGGCGAAGGCATGGTTCCAATCATTGGAGCCACAAAGTCTTACTACATGGCATGGAGTACTTGACACATTCTATGCTAAATACTTCCCATCTTCGAAAAGGAATCTCCTAATTGCTTAAATTCAATGTTTTAGACAAAAAGATGGGGATTCACTTTATCAAAGATGGGAACGTTTTAAGGACTTACTCATGACTGTTCCACATCATGGCTTCAACAAATACCAATTGGTCACATATTTCTACAACGGTTGTTATATGAATAGCTGAAATATGATAGACATGATGTGTAACGGTAAGCTGGAAGACAAAACTCTGGATGAGGCTTGGGAACACCTAGGCCATATGGCAGAGCAAGATCGAGCATGGAACAACTTGGACCCTGTCGAGAGAGCCATGATGATACAATGTCGAAGAGACCCTGGCTCAGTTTGCTCAACAAATGGGGGATTTGCAAAAAACAAGTGTCAAACCTGACTACTACATTGGCTATTCAAGATAAGGGGAAGCTTCCTTCGCAACCCCAACTCCACCCCACGGCCAAAAAATTGTTGGAAATTCATCCAACCTGAATTCAAATATGGAACATGCCAAGTCCATCACAACCTTGAGAAGCATGAAAGAGGTTGATAAATCCATTCATCCCAAAGTTATGAATTCTTCTCCTATTCATGAGGATGTGCAAACTCCAAATTTGAATTCGAGAGATGTGGAAGAGGAAAAAGAAAAACATGATAAAGATAAAGAAAAATATGCACAAGTTTTGCCGAACACTGAAAATATTTTGGCACATGCACCGGTCCCTTTTCCCCAAAAGTTAAGGGTGCCACCAAAGTCTAACGATGTTTCCAAGATTTTTGATGCATTCAGACAGGTGCAAGTGAACATTCCGTTGTTGGAGGCAATCAAAACAATTCCATCCTATGCCAAATTTCTAAAAGACCCGTGCACTATCAAAAGGAAGCACAATATCAAAAAGAATGCCTTCCTGACAGAGCAAGTCAGTGCCATCATCCAGTCCAACACCACACCAAAATACAAGGATCCAGGATGCCCAACGATCACCATCAACATCGGGTCTCATTGCATTGATAAAGCATTATTGGATTTGGGAGCAAGCATCAATTTGCTCCCTTATTTAGTATATGAACAACTTGGCTTGGGAGACCTCAAGGAGACGAGAATCACATTACAATTGG
>NMUG010008416.1:0-11657 GCA_002855965.1 Monotropa hypopitys | reverse complement strand
CACTACGTAATAACAAATGATCATAGTAGTAATGTTTTCTTTCCCTCGAAGACAAAAACAAAAAGATTCATATCACATATTACAAATTAGGGCAATACAAGTGAAAGAAACCACACAAACTCTCTCTCCAGTGCCTTTTGCGAGGAGGAAGGGCTTGGGGGTGAGGAAGGAACTCCTGGTGGGAAGACCATCTAACTTCTCTTACGCAAAAAAAAAAATCATTTGCATCCCTGGTCAGGGCAAACAATTGAAAAAAAAAGGTTTGATCTTCAAGATATTATCCAAAACAACTGTACATTCATTCCACAAATATTTCGTTAACACTGAGCCCTTAGATAGCTGCCAAACAACCTATGTCCAGGTTGAGCGAAACAAAAAGCAGCTTTTCTACATAACTTTCCTTCGATTCATTTAGTAAAGAGTGGGGAAGCAGATGGTCTGGGGTAAGCAGCTTCAACATTTCCCTCACCTGAGCTTCGTCTCCGAAGCTGTGGCCCACTGCTTGAACGATGGGTACTTTCAGTTTCTTTCGGATCTTGAAGATGTTCCAATTCTTTCACCACTTCATCCATGTTGGGCCTGAACTTGGGTTCCATGGACAGACATCGCAATGCGATGTTGGCCGCCTTATGGACCTTGTCCAAGGAGTACTGACCTTCGAGACGGGTGTCAATGACGCGGAAGATTTTCCGCTTGTGTGCCATGTAGGGTTTGGCCCATTCCACCAGGCCGTGTTGCCCGGACGGCCTATTCTTGTCGACTGCTCGTCGACCTGATAACATTTCAAGGAGTACTACTCCGAAGCTATAAACATCACTCCTAGCGGTCAAATGACCTAAAAAGAGAGAAAAATGAGTAGAAATAACATGAAAGGACATGCAAACTGAGAGAAGGCCATATGCATTGAATCATACCAGTGGCCATATACTCCGGAGCAGCATATCCGTAGGTCCCCATGACCCTGGTGGAGACATGGCTCTTGTCGCCTGTTGGCCCATCCTTAGCCAAGCCAAAATCAGAAAGCTTCGCATTGTAGTTCTAAAAATATATCATTGAAAAATATTTATCAGAACACGAGAAGAGATTAAATTTAACTCTCTAGAATTGGAAAATGGATAGTAAGAGAAAATAGTGTTGGTAAAACATACGGAATCAAGCAATATGTTTGAAGTTTTGAAGTCCCGATATATCACTTTTGTTTCAGCGCTGTGAAGAAAAGCAAGTCCTTTTGCAGCACCGAGAGCAACTTTTAGACGAAGGTTCCAAGAAAGTGGTTGGAAGTAAGAACCTCCTGTTAAAAACAACAATTTGATCACCAATTGCAATTTTTTTTTTCATAAAGAATAAATTTGGGTTTTAAGTCCACGGTCGAGTGAAAAAAACTCACTCCTGAATAAATGATTCTCCAAGCTGCCTCTAGGCATGAATTCATAAACGAGAAGCCTGTGTTCATCCTCCAAGCAATACCCAATAAGTTTGACGAGATGAGGGTGATAAAACTGCCCCAGATAATTCACTTCCGCCTGTAGGACAGGTAAGGCAACGAATAAATGAAACACAGAAATCAAATCAGGGTGACATGCTTTGTTACCAATCGGTCTCAGATATCCGTTTCAGTCGATAGTTAACCTAAAAAAAGTTAATGTCCTCAAAATTTTTCTTTAAGTAAACAACTAAAAAATGCTCAATCCTTAGCCAAAAGTGCACATTGCCTGTTTAATTTCAAAGGCCAAAATAGTGCCCAAAACAAGGCTTGGGGCCAATCCCACATTCTAATAAAAACATAGTCTGTGTGCTAAAACACGTCAAAACCAAATTTGGCTAGAGCTTTCCAATAACTACGACTGCAAACGAAGCGAGCGGCTCACGAGCTCGGCTCGGTAAGGGCTCAGCTTGGCTCGATTTATAAATAAACGAGCTCGAGCTTAACTACCCAGCTTGTTTAATAAACGAGTCAAGCTCGAGCTGGATAATGCTCGGCTTGGTTAGGCTCGCGAGCTCAGCTCGTTAAGATCTCGCGAACTTTCAATCCCACATCGAAAGTTTTGTAAAAATTGGAGGGTTTGGTAGTATTTATATATGCAGTAGCAACATTCAAGCAGCCAAATCGAGCTCGAGCTTACAAACGAATCCGAGCTCGAGCCGAGCTTGACTCATTTATATAGTATCGAGTTCATTCGAGCCGAGCTCGAGCTTTTAAATTTTTTAGCGAGCCGAGCTCGAGCTTGAATTGTTTGGCTCGAATCGAGCTCGAGCCGAGCTTGACCCATCCTATTTTCTATCGAGCTGACCTCGAGCTCGACATAGCTCGGCTGAGCTCGTTTGCAACCCTACCAATAACTATATGAAAGTTCAGCCAGAACTCTAGCAACATCTAATCCATGGAAAATATGGTAACAAATTTCGTTGTCAATTTCCTAAAAAAATTCTACCAAACTGATGGGACCCACAAAAATTAACTTTCCATTGGGCACTTTGTGAAGTACACAGAAGAAATGGCATCTACACCATTTAAGTAAGATTGCCAAATTACAGCATTCTGGCACGGTAGCATGTTCATTGCTCATGTCAATTTTGGAATCAACCACAGGTGATGCTCTACTATGCAGTGAAAAGATGAACAACTCACCAGCCACTCTTTGTGACCTTGGAAACCCTCTTGGTTTAGCCTTTTCACAGCAACGACAGCACCTGTTCCTGGCTTTGCAGCTGTATAAGAGCACTCATCGATCCAACCCTTGAATACTGAACCAAATCCACCTTCTCCTAACACGCTATCTGGACGAAAGTTTCTCGTGGCCATCTTCAGATTAGAAAGGGTAAAACTCTTCAAATTAGAGGATTGCAAAATTTCACCCTCGCTCCGAAGATTGGGAGGCACAGAAACCGGTGGCCCTTTACTGATAGAGCCACTTAGATCTCCATCACATGTGCTAACAAGTTTTGAATTTACACCTGGGAAAACCAATGCAATATATTTCCAAATTTCAGCTCTCTCTCATTATGGGAACCATGGCGTACATGTTTGAAATGGATTTGAAACCAACTGAACCAAGATAAACATGTACATGCTCTATTTTTGCAAAAAAGTTTAGCATCCAGTTGGATTATTCATGGAAAAAGGAAGAAGATTGAACACCTTTATTAGATAGAGCAAATTCAATCTCAACCTCAAAGCTAAACCAATAAAAAAACATTTCCCAACCAGAAAGAGCGAGGGAGGGAGGGAGGGTGAGGAATAAAGGGGAAGAGGGTCGAGGAGGACTGACATAATTTAATCGAGAAAGGGAAAGTACTGAAAAGCTCATAAAATTTAGACAATACAATTAGTTATGAAATGTGAAGTTTTACCTGTGTGAAAAGGGCTATCGGCTTTGATTCGAGCACTCAAGCAAATCCCCATTAATTGACACCAGGTTAAAAGAGAAAGACCCCCCTTTGATTTCTTTCGCCAGACCTCTCTATTTCTACAAGATCATCAACAATTTTGGTCCTCAGCTGAAAAGAACTTCAAAAAAGCACCAGCTACAGCAGATCGAGGTGTACAGAAAACATAGGAGAAGGAAAATGAGTTCAATAACAATAGAGTATAACCAAAAACCTAGCTTTTCAAGTGTAAAAGCTCCGGGGTTTCATTCCCAACGACAAACATGTAAAAATTAGGAGTAAACAAGCTAAACCCACCACGTATTCGCTGAATTGAGCTGAATTTGGCCTATTTATATTCAGGAGGTTTGGTTTAGTGATTGGATTGCTAGTTCAGTCTTGTAGACAGGAGAGAGGGGTTGGGATTTTGGGAGGAAGAGCCTTGATGGCGGGTTGGTTGGTAGCATTCCTAACTTTCTGAGGGTTTGTCTTGGTCTCTTCTTCCCTCTCCAAAGTCCAAAGTCCAGTCTCTCTCTATCTCTCTAGACAATACTCGAGCCAGTTGTCAACAGGCAAGTAGCTCGCAAAGCTCGGTGGACACTTTGTCCAAAAAGCAACGAAACTGTTGGTGGGATAAGTGGTCGCTGCAGTGCAGGAGGGCACTGCAGGGTTTCACAGCACCCCGTGGGGGGTCCACGTGGATCGCGAATAAATTTTTTTTTCGAATTTTGGTTTAAAATATTATTTTATGTTATTCTGTAAAAAATCAGCTCAATCGGATAATGTATAAAATTTCTTTAATCGTTTGAATTTTCATCCTGTAAAACTGTTTAAAACTGTGAATGAAAATTCAAACGATTAAGAAAATTTTATACATTATTCGATTGATCTGATTTTTTACAGTATAACATAAAATAATATTTTAAACAAAACCCCGGAAAAAACAATTTGTTCGCGATCCACGTGAACCTCCCATGGAGTGCACTGCAACCCACTGCTGCACTGGCAGCCAATCCAATTCCCTGTTGGTGACCACCAGTGTGGGAATTCAAATCTCTATTTTCTCTAGTTGGACAAATTCAATGACTCTAACCAAGTCTTATGTGAGTGCTAACCCAATGGGAGTGGTATTGCACACTAGCGATTACCTTTTGCCCCAAGACAATACTCGAGAATAGGGATGGCAAAGGGTCGAATCTACTTCGACCCGAATTTGAAATATTATTTCCGATCCAAACTTGATCCGAAATCCAATTGGGTTTTCATTTTGTGAACCGAACCCGTGCCTATTGGGGCTCGGATCAGATCGGGTTTTCACCGATCAGAAAATTTTATTCCCAAAAATCCGAAATCCGCTTGATACGGATAATAAGGTAAGAGCCCAGCTCAGTGAAATGTGTACAAGTCGGTCCAAATATCAGCTCAGACATTGTCCGTGGTCAGAAGCTCGGTATCCCTCGAGCCGAGAATAACAGAACGGTCAGATGAAAGAAATCTTGCAACGGTCACTCACTTATACATTGTGAGGGATAATTCGATATATTTCCACCAATCCAGGCGTACCCATATTCGCCACATGATCTCCGAAGATCACGGGATATGGCGCACCGATAGGAACGTTGCCATATATGGTGGAGACGTTTAAGGAAACCGCTGATACGCTCCCGTGAGAATCGGGCGCGGGGGCTAGGGTTTCCGGGATTGAACTATCGAAGTATATAAGTAAGAATCCACCAAGGTCACATGTACGAAATCATTATCTTACCTCACTTACTTTCTCTATACACAGATTTTCTCTACAGAACCATTATTGACTTGATCGTCGGAGGCGGTGTTGAGGACCCCCCCTCTCTGTGTCCTCAGATCATTCCCCCTTTGCAGGTGATCGTGATTCTCCAGTGAAGGATAAGTGTTGGACGTGCGGAGTGAGCTGTTCTAGAAATTGACTCATCAGTTGGCGCCGTCTGTGGGAACGACTTGTTTAAATTGGTATTGGTGATAAATTTCTGATGGCTCTTACGCGATCCACTACACATCAAAATCCACCAGAGATAACCCCCGAGATGTTTCTGGCCATGCAACGCCAGATCGAAGTGCTCACAAAGAGCCTGGAGGAAACCCGCCAGGAAAATCAACAGTTGAGAGCCCAATAAAATCAACCGCCACCTCAAGTACCACGGGAGCAAGAGGAGAACCAGGAAAGGGCTGACGACAATGAGGAAAGGAGGAACGAAAACCAATATCAAAATATTCTGGATCCCCAGGCTAGCGGATCGACAAGGAGAGGGTCCAAGCAGTCGTTAAAAAGACCAGATGAAGATCTATTGGCCTCTATCAAAGCGCAGATCGACGGAATACAAAGGCGTATCCAGGCGAAAACCCCAGTGACCATAGAAGAGTTGGTGCAAAACACGGATTCTCCATTTTCCGTGGGTGTTCTCAACACCCCCGGCCTGCTAAGTTCAAAATGCCCGTTCTGGAGTCCTTCAATGGCACGACGGATCCACTCGACCACCTGGAGACGTATAAAAACCTCATGACGCTACAGGCGGTCCCGGATGAAGTCATGTGCAGAGCTTTCCCTATCACCCTCAAAGGAAGTGTGCGCATGTGGTTTAACAAGCTCAAGTCGGGGAGTGTAGATAGCTTCAAAGAATTAAGTCAGAAGTTTGTGAACTATTTTATTGCTGGGCAGCGTTATCGCAAGCCTGACACCCACCTGCTTACAGTGCGCCAGAAAAAAGGAGAGTCTGTACGCGAGTATACCTCTTGATTTACTCAGGAGGCGATGCAGATTGAGAGTGCTGATGACAAGATGGTGATGGCGGCCTACATAGCAGGTCTGTGGTCGGGTACTTTCCTGTTTAACTTAACTCAAGACCCTCCGCAAGATATGGCCGAGCTGTTGATGAGGGCCTAGAAATATATCAATGCTGAAGATGCCTTAAATGCCCGAAAGAACAGAGATGACACAACCCAGGGGCAGAGCTCAGCACAACAGAATCAGCCGGAGAAGAGAAGGAAAGACCCTCCCAAAGGGTCCTTTTATGTGCAGAAGGGAAAGAGAGCTGATCGAAGAGGCTCTCCTGGTCGGGGGTCACCCAGAAGGAGCCCCCATCGAAGAGTCAGGGGCCCACCGGAGAGACACAGAACATACACCCCCTTGATAGCATCTGCTGAGCAAATCATGAATGACCTCAGAGATGATCCTAACCTGAGGTGGCCTGCTCGACTGAAATCTAACCCAGATAAGAGATCCAGGGATAAGTACTGCCGCTTTCATCGCGACCATGGACATTACACCAATGACTACATCGACCTTAAGGGACAGATCGAAGAACTGATTCAGAGAGGGAGGTTGCAGAGATTTGTTCAAAGAGCCAAGCCAATGGCTCAGCGCGGCGTGCAGAGGCGAGAAGAATAGGCCAGGGTTCCCAAGAACAACGAACCTATTGGAGAAATCAGAGTAGTGCACGGAGGGTCTGTCGGAGGTGGAGAGTCCAGCTCGGCACGAAAGGCACATCTCAGAAGGTTGTGGGCAGAAGATCCAATGGAAATCTACACTGTTGGGAGGCGGCCCAAGTGTTCGAAACAGGAAGACCTGCCAATCATTTTTTCGGAGGAGGATGAAAAGGGGACAATTTATCCCCATGATGATCTCCTGGTTGTTTCTGTAACGGTGCAAATTTCAAAACAAGAAGGGGCCTAGTTGACAGTGGAAGCTCGACCGACATCCTTTTTCTACACGCGTATGATCAACTCCAGTTGGGAAGAGATCGTCTGCGACCGATGACTTCACCATTGGTGGGATTTGCAGGAGGTATTGTGTACCCAAAGGGCCAGATTGCCCCTTCCTGTAACTTTGGGAGAGGAAGGGCGGCAGGTCACGCACATGATCGATTTCCTGGTGGTGGATGCCCCCTCGACCTATAATGCTATCATCGAAAGAGTACTCCTGAACAAGGTAAAGGCTATTATCTCTACTTTCCATTTAAAGATGAAGTTTCCAACCCCCGGTGGAATAGGAGAATTGAAGGGAGATCAGAAAACGGCTTGGGAATGCTATAATTTCTCGGTCAAGCGCCGCTATGAAACTATGGCCCTCGATGAGCTTGACGTGAGAGATGAAGAAAGACTAATGCGAGGCGAGTCTGTGGAACAATTAGTCTCTCTGGTAGTGTGGTCGAAGTATCCTGATCAGACAATACAGCTCGGCTCCGGACTGACCCCGGAGGAGCAAAGCAGATTGGTTGAGTACTTGAAGAAGAATAGAGACATCTTTGCTTGGGGACATGAGGATATCCCTGGCATTGATACGAGGATAATCACACACCGATTGAATGTAGATCCTGAGTGCTGCCTAGTTAGACAGAAAAAGAGGGTGTTCGCACCCGAGAGAAATCTAGCAGCCGCGCAGGAGGTTGCCAAGCTGTTGCAAGCGGGATCCATCAGAGAAGTCCAGTATCCTAGATGGATCTCCAACATGGTAATGGTAAAGAAGTCGTCCGGCCAGTGGAGGATGTGCGTAGACTACAAGGACTTGAATAAGGCCTGCCCAAAAGACAGCTTCCCCCTACCCAGAATCGACCAGCTGGTTGACTCTACGTCAGGTCATGAACTCCTGAGTTTCATGGATGCCTTCTCAGGCTACAATCAAATCAAGATGGAAGAACACGACGAGGAAAAAACGTCCTTCATTACTGATAGAGGACTCTACTGTTACAAGGTGATGCCTTTTGGGCTAAAAAATGCAGGGGCGACCTACCAAAGGCTTGTCAACAGAATGTTTGAGCATCTGATAGGTGAAACTGTGGAAGTGTATGTGGACGACATGTTGGTCAAAAGCATGCACCGAGGTGACCACATTTAGGACCTGGATAAAGCGTTTCAAGTGCTGAGGAAATACCGAATGAAGTTGAATCCGGCAAAGTGTGCGTTCGGGTTGCATCAGGAAAATTCTTGGGATTCATGGTGTCACACAGAGGGATAGAGGCGAATCCCGAGAAGATCAAGGAGATAATAGAAATGAAGCCGCCCACCACAGTCAAAGAAGTCCAGAGGCTAACAGGATGTGTAGCAGCCCTCAAACCGCTTTGTTTCGAGAGCTACAGATAAGTGCAATTCATTCTTTAAAATTTTAAAGAAGACATTTGAATGGACACAGGAAAGTGAACGAGCGTTCGTGGAGCTCAAGTATTACCTTTGAACCCCCCCTCCTCAGCCCAGCGAGGGATGGGGAAGAACTCTTTCTTTATATTGCTGTTTCCTCCCATGCGGTGAGCTCGGTCCTGATCCGAGAGAAAGACGGGATTCAGCATCCCGTGTACTACACGAGTAAATCCCTAAAAGGAGCAGAGACGAGGTACCCCAAGATTGAAAAGATGGCATTTGCCGTAGTCACCTCGGCCAGAAAACTCAGGCCTTATTTTCAATCCCACCCCATCATTGTGCTGGCGGACACTCCACTAAGGCGGGCACTGTTCAATCCCGATACTTCGGGATGCCTTATTCAATGGGCACTAGAATTGGGCGAGTTCGATATTGAGTATAGGCCCAGGACGGCGATGAAGAGGCAAGTTGTAGCTGATTTATTGGTCGAGTACGCTGCTCAAGACCCGGAGTTGTAGAAGGAGGAAGGCGAATCATGGCATCTGGGTGTTGATGGCTCTGTCACCAAGAATGCCAGCGGGGCAGGGTTAGTCCTTACAACACCAGAAGGACAAAAGCTCAGATATGCACTAAAATTTAATTTCTGGGCTACTAACAACCAGGCCGAATATGAAGCACTGGTGATCGGGTTGCAGATAGCGTAGATTATTGGCATAAAGCGTATAACAGTGGTGAGTGACTCCCACCTGGTGGTCGGGCAGGCTACTGGAGAATTCGAAGCCAAGGAAGGAGCTATGGGGAAGTACATGGAAGTGGTAAAATCGCTCGAGGAGGGATTCACTGAAGTCACCATCTCACAAATTCCAAGATCTGAAAACCAAGAAGCACACGACCTGTCTAAGATTGCCACCTCAGAAGGAAGGTCAACCCCGAGAGGAATTTTGATATAAGAGCTGAACGGGCCGAGCATTGAAGAATGTGGTAAGACCATCTCAACAATTGATTACTCAAACTCATGGGCTGCCCCAATTGCGGCCTACATCAGGATGGGACAGATCCCAGAGGACAGAGGGGAGGCCAGAAAGCTCAGAATCCGGGCCGCAAAGTACGTGCTTATGGGTAATATCTTGTATAGGAGAAGTTTTTCTCTACCATATCTGCGATGCTTGATGAATATGGAAGCCTCTAGAGTCATGCAGGAGGTCCACGAAGGCATCTGCGGAACGCACCAAGGGTGGAGGACTCTGGCATACAAGATAGTGAGGCTGGGGTACTATTGGCCAATCATGCAGAAAGATTGTGCTCAGATGGTGCAAAAGTGCGACCCGTGCCAGAGGTTCTCCAATATCTCACATAGTCTGCCGACCCAAATGAGCCCAATGAGGGGCCCTTGGCCCTTTGCTCAGTGGGGCATGGATTTCATCGGGCCACTACCTAAAGGAAGAAACCAAATGCAGTACGTTGTAGTAGCCATCGACTATTTCACGAAGTGGGTAGAGGCCAAGGCACTATCAACAATAACTACTCGTGTCACCATTTCTTTCTTGTGGCAGAACATCATATGCAGATTTGGCCTGCCGCGGGTGCTGGTGGTGGATCTTGGAAAGCAGTTCGACAATGCAGACTTCAGAGAGTTTTGTAATACCAAGGCAATTCACGTACATTATACATCAAAGGCCTATCCCAGGGAAAATGGACAAGCTGAGGTGACCAACCGTGAAATCAAGAAGGGACTGAAGAGAAGACTGAAAAGTGCAAAGGGAGAATGGCCGGATGAGCTGCATTATGTGCTGTGGGCATTTCGTACCATGACAAGAACGTCAACAGGGGAGTCTCCTTATGCCTTGTCTTTTGGAGCGGAAGCTGTAGTCCCAATCGAAGTGGAGCTTCTCAACTATAGGACAACATCATTGGACGACACCAAAAACAGGAAAGACCTGAGAACCGAACTTGACTTGCTGGAAGAGAAAGGGGATATAGCTGCTGCTAAGAACACCATCTACCAGCAACGGATGGCTAGATATCACGACACCAAGGTTCAGCCGAGATCATTCCAGCCTGGAGACCAAGTACTTAGGAAAGTCGATCCTATAGGGAAGAAAGTCAAACAACTACAGCCTACTTGGGAAGGTCCATACAAAGTGTTGAGGAACTTTAAAGCTGGAGCTTACAGACTGACGACTCTCAGGGGAAAGGAGTTGAACAACCCATGGAATGTCGAACCCCTCAAACGCTACTATAAATAAAGATAAGGCATATTGTTACATTTTTGTTGCTTGTGATATTTTCTTCTTTCCTTGCCTTTTCAGAGCACATCTGTTATGTACTTCAAAACATATGCCATCAAAGTCTTCAATGAAATTGTTATCTGCTGCAAATTTAATCTTCTTATCTATCGACTGAACAAAAATGCCAAGGCGTAAAATTGTGCTAAGGCATAGCTCAGCTGGTAAGCTACGGCCCAGCTGAGCACATGTCTAAGGCCAACAGAAAAATGCTAAGGCGTAAGATTGTGCTAAGGCACAGCTCAGCTGGTAAGCTACGGCCCAGCTGAGCACATGGCTAAGGCCAACAGAAAAACGCTAAGGCGTAAAATTGAGCTAAGGCCTGGCTCAGCTGGTAAGCTACGGCCCAGCTGAGCACACGGCTCAGACCACCAGCAAAAGTGCCAAGGCGTAAAATTGTGCTAAGGCACGGCTCATCCTAGACTCCACGATCAATCATGTAGAGCAGCAACATACAACAAAAAGCAATAAATAACAAGTGGATGAGCTCGGATTATTCGAGCACATCACTTGAGGGAGGAGATCAACATCATATAACAGCAAATCGACATCACCACATTATAAAAAATAAAAAGCAATCTTCAAAGTCTGAATACAGGAAATCAAGTCTGAATGCAAGAAGTCTTGATACATAATTGAAACCTATCATGAAGGAAGCAAAAGGGGCCCTAGTAAATAACTAAAGTGTCAGGGTGGACTCCAACGTCTTTGTTGGGGGCCGAACTAAAAGGAGGCCGGAGCCACGACCTCTGCCAGGAGGACCACTGCTCAGACCAGCCAGCAGGTGGCCGAACAGTACTCAGCCGGCAATAGGGCCTCTCTGGGGCTCTCTCCGGTCCGGAGACTCATAGCCCAGAGGAGGATCCTAGCCGACGATCGCAGCAATCACGGTCATGC
>NMUG010008415.1:0-11662 GCA_002855965.1 Monotropa hypopitys | reverse complement strand
GAAAAGTTCTTCCATCACTAACTCCACGGGAAGCTATACTAGACCGGTAAGCAGCCATTCAAGCATGGCAAACACTGGAGGTATCTCAACCTCTATGGATTTATAGTTTCCTTTACTCATGAATGCTCAATTTTGATAAATGGGATCCACTAATGAAATTTCTTCCACCATGGCCCCGTCTTTAATTCCCTTAATGTATGGCTTTAATCTTTGGCTATTTACTTTGAAAACATTGCCAATTTGAGGGTCTTTGATGTCGATGGCCCCATGAGGATAGATATATGAGATGATGAAGGGGCCATTCCATCCTGATCTTAATTTTTCTGGGAAGAGTTTTAATCGTGAGTTGAAAAGCCACACTTTCATTCCGACTGTAAAGGACTTTTTGAGTATGTGTTTATCATAAAAGGCTTTAGTCCTTTGCTTATAGATGCGTTAATTTTCAAATGCTTCTTTTCTCATCTCTTCTAATTCTGAAATTTGGAGCTTTCGATTTATTCTAGCGGCCTCAATATTAAATTTAATTGCTTAATGGCCCACATAGCCCGATGCTCCAACTCCACTGGTAAATGGCACGCCTTCCCAAAAACCAACATGTAGGGAGACATGCCAATAGGTGTCTTATAAGTTGTATGATAGGCCCACAATTCATCATCTAGTCTCAAAGACCAATCTTTTCTGTCGGGTCTAACTATTTTTTTCTAATATGCATTTTATTTCCCTATTTGACACCTCAACTTGGCCACTTATTTGCGGATGGTAAGGTGTTGCCACCATATGAATGATAGAATACCGCCTCACAAGGGCAGCAAAACAGCGGTTGAGAAAATGAGTCCCCTCATCACTGATAATGGCTTGCGGACACACAAAACGTGAAAAAATGTTGGATTTCATGAACTTAATGACCACTTTGTGGTCATTGGTTCTTGTGGCTACCACTTCCACCCATTTGGAAACATAGTCATCGACTACCAAAATGTACTCATTCCCATATGAGCAAGAGAACAGGACCATAAAGTCAATGCCCCATACATCAAAGATCTCAACTATCAGGATTGGAGACAATGACATTGTATTTTGTCATGATATGTTTTTGGTCTTTTGGCACCTAAGGCATGCCTTACAAAAGTCATGGACATACTTAAAGAGGGTGGGCAAATAAAATCCACTCTGGAGGACCTTTGCGGTTGTCTTTTTTCTGCTGAAGTGTCCCCGCATTCAAGAGTGTGACAGAAAGTAAGTATGTTGTGAAACTCATACTCGGGGACACACCTTCGAATGATTTGATCCGAGCATAATTTAAAAAGCTCTGGATCCTCCCAAAAATAATACCTCACCTGTGCAAAGAATCGGTCCTTGTCAGACTTGGACCATGCGAAAGGAAATGCATTGGTGACGAGGTAGTTGATGATGTGCGCATACCACGGAGAATTCACTTGGCTCACTGCAAAAAGTTGCTCGTCTGGAAACGAGTCTTTTAAGGGTAAGGTGGCATAAGTGTTCTCCACCACGATCCTGAAGAGGTGATCGACTACAGAGTTCTCAGATCCTTTCTTATCACGAATTTCTATATCAAACTCTTGTAGCAATAATATCCACCTTACCAACCTTGGCTTTCTTTCTTTTTTATCAAGAAGGTACCACAAAGTGGCATGGTCGGTGTAAACAATGATACTTGAGCCAAGGAGATAGGATCAGAATTTGTCTAATACAAACACCACTATAAGAAACTCTTTCTCCATAGTAGTGTAATTAATTTGAGCTTCGGAGAGAGTTTTGCTCGCATAGTAGATAGCATGTGGGACACGATCAACCCGTTGGCCAAAGACAGCCCCGACCGCATAGTCGGAGGCATCATATATGATCTCAAAGGGAAGAGACCAATCAGGTGATCAGATGATGGGGGCAGTGGAGAGCATACCCCTCAATGTCTCAAAAGAATGTAGACACGTGGAGTCAAAAATAAAAGGAGCATCCTTAGCGAGTAAATCACAAAGTGGTTTGGAAATCCTAGAGAAATCCCAGATGAACCTTCTATAGAAACCCGTGTGTCCTAGGAATAAGCGATTGTGTTTGACGGTAGAGGGGGAGGAAGTTTGGAAATAAGATCAACCATCGCATGGTCAACCTCAATCCCCCTCTTCGACACGACATGCCACAACACTATTCCCTCTTGAACTATAAAATGGCTCCTTTCCCAACTTAACACAAGGTTTGTTTCCATGCAACATTTTAGCACACTCTCCAAATTTTGGAGAAAACCTTCGAATGACTCCCCAAAGACGGAGAAGTCATCCATAAATACCTCAAATTTTTTTTCCGCCATGTCCGAAAAAATGGCCATCATACACCACTGAAAAGTAGCCGATGCATTGCACAAGCCAAAAGGCATGTGCCGATAAGCATACGTGCCATAGGGACAGGTGAAAGTGGTCTTTGCTTGATCGAGAGGTTCAATGACCACTTTATTATACCCGGAATAGCCATCCAAAAAGAAGTAGCTTTGGCCCGCTAACCTCTCTAAGATTTGGTCGATGAAGGGCAAAGGAAAACGGTCCTTCTTGGACATAGAGTTGAGCTTGCAATAATCAATGCACATTCGCCAACTGATGGTTTGGCGCATAGGCACAAGATTGCCCTTCTCATTCTCAACCACAGTGATGCCCGACTTTTTGGGAATAACTTGAATGTGACTAACCTATTCACTGTCAGTGATGGGGTAAGTGATACCCGCATCAAGGAGTTTAACAACCTCCTTCATCACAACCTCTTTCATTATAGGGTTCAACCTCCTCTACACTTCCCATGATAGTTTAGTATTTTCCTCACAATTAATATGGTGCATGCAAATTGAGGGGCCAATCCCTTTCAAATCGGACACCGACCACCCGATTGCCCCTTTGTGTCTTTTAAGCACATCTATGAGTTGACCCTCTTGTGATGAAGAGAGGTCAGAAGCAATGATGATGGGTAGGGTGTTGTTAGGCCCTATAAAGATGTACTTGAGTGAAGTC
This sequence comes from Monotropa hypopitys, assembly GCA_002855965.1. NCBI lineage: Eukaryota > Viridiplantae > Streptophyta > Magnoliopsida > Ericales > Ericaceae > Monotropa > Monotropa hypopitys. The sequence continues at coordinate 8,648 of NMUG010008415.1, read as the reverse complement.
GGTGAAGGCTTCAACTCAAGAGCAGGAGGTTCCTCTATGGATGAAGGAGTGGGAGTGGAAGCTAAAGATGGTAAGGGTTCAAAAGGAGTTGAGCATGAAAGTATTTCCATTGGAGGTGTAAGATCTTGCATGGTATGAACCTCAGCAATGGAGTGATCGATATCAAACTCCTCGAACCCAAAGTGGGCAAGACATGCTTCCAAGGGATCCTCGGCTAACACATATGGAAGTGCATCCTCCACTAACTTATGGATAATATCAATGGCATAGCATTCTTGCTCTAGCTTGGGTTGGTGGGAGGGGCTATACATGTTCAAACTTATTTTCATGTTGCCGAAGGAGACCTCTATGACTCCACTTATCACAGCAATGTTGGTGTTGGCCGTAGCTAAAAATGGACGCCCGAGGATGACCAGTGTTTGAACTTTCAAACATGTAGGGTGCACCAGTTCCATGTCAAGTACAAGAAAGTCATCTGGATAGTAAAAATTGTGTACCTTGACAAGGACATCCTCCAACAAACCCCTCAGGGCTTTCACTGAATGATCGGCCATTTAGAGAGTGACCATCGTTGGTTTGATCTCCCCTAGCCCCAACTCCTCGTATACAGAAAAGGGAAGCAAATTGACACTAGCCCCCAAATCTAGAAGTGTCCTGCTAATAGTTTGCATGCCAATAATGCATGAGATGGTAGGCACTCTCGGATCTGGAAGCTTGGGTGTCATGTCAGCTTGCAAGATTGCGCTGACTTGGTGAGGAATAGAGATGGGTTCCAAAAATTTAGCTCGAGCCTTCCTTTTATGTGTGCACAAGTCCTTGAGAAACTTGACATATGATGGAATCTGTTGGATGGCATCGAGCAATGAGGGGTTTATTTTCACTTGCTTGAACACCTCCATGATACCATCGATGAGAGTGCCCTTCTTGTGGAAAGGTGAAGGCACATCAAGACAAGCGGGGAAAGGTGCCTTCAAAATGTATGATGGAACTCCAAGTGAGTCCAATGCCGATAAATCATCAAAGGCTCTCTCTTTCCCTTTTGACTTGTCCGGTGGGTACTCTTTTGGTTGAGACTTTGTCATGAGTTTTTGGGTCCACCGTCATTTTATCAATTTGTTTACCACTCCTCGACGTGGTAATTGCCTTAGCCTGCTCATATTGGGATGTTTCATCAATATGATGTACACCCTTTGAACTAGAAATTGCTTGTAATTTTCCCTCTTCTCGATGAATCAACTAGTTTAGCTAGTTTCCTAACTTGGGTTTCTAGCTTGGCCCTGGATTGTGTTTCCGAATGGATCAATTGAGTGAGAGATTGGATCTGCTTTAATTATTCTTCAATAATTTTAAAAAATGATGCTTGAGAAGTAGGATCCATTGGAGGGTTCACATTATATGGTGCTTGGTATTGCGAATGTGAGGGAGTGAGTTGTTGGTATGATGTGCCCTAAAAGTTGGGCCGATTGGGTGTATAATATTGACCCATTGTCGGCCTTTGTTGTGGTTACCCTTGGCTTGGGGATCTCCACGAGAAGTTAGGATGATTCCTTCACCCTTGGTTATAGGTGTTGGAATACGGATCGTTGGTTGGTCGCCCGTAGCCTTGGGTGGTACATGCTTGCTCCTCATTCTCCTGGGGCGGGAGTGCATGGTGGCACTCATCTATTATATGCCCTGGAGTACAATATATTTGGCATACCTCCGCAATGGATGGAGGTGTAGGAGTTTGAAAGGAACTCTGGCTGAAAGATAAAAAAGTGTCAAGTTTCTTAGCCAATGAATCCACCTTCAAACTCAAATCATGGTGTTGGTCTACATTGTATAAGCCTTTGGGCTTATTTTCCAATGGGGTGGATCGGTCATTAAAAATGCAAGAGTCTTGGTAGTGGCGGGAATTTTTAGCGAATTGTTTGAATATTTGCCACCCCTCATCCTCGCTCTTTCTCATAAAAATACCGCCACAAGATCCATCAATCATATACCGGTGGCATTCTATCAAACCATAGTAAATATTCTGAGCCAATTTCCATTTGGGCACCTCATGGTGAGGGCACCTCCTAATGAGTTCATTTAATCGTTCCCAAGTCTCATGAAATTGCTCGCCGTCTAATGGTGTAAATTTTATAAGGGCCCAACAGATTTGGTTTGTTTTCCCAATGGGGAAATATTTCTTGAAGAACTCTTGTTGACATTGGTTCCACATTGTGATACTCCCCGATGCCAAGGTATGAAGCCATTGTTTAGATCGATCTTTTAAGAAAAATGGGAAGAGCTTCAAACCTTAAGGCATCATCGGTAAAATGGAGGATTCACATTGTGAAACAAATGTCCATGAACTCAGTAAGATGAGCATATGGATCTTCATTCTCACGCCCATAAAAATTTGGTAAGAGATTTAGCAAGGTAGGCTTTATTCCATAATGAGTTGCCATCGGGGACGACTGTTTTACACAAGTGGGGTCTATGTAACGACCCAGAATAAAGTAATCCCTAATGGCTGGGTATGCCGGCCTGTTACCACCAACAAGTGTCGGTGGCATTTGCATGTTACCACCCATGGAAAATGGGACATTTTGATTATCGTCAAGGGGTGGAACATTATTATTTCCAAAATTTTCAGCCATCGGAATCGAAGTTTGATTCTTTGATGTAGAACGATTTATCAGGGCTGTTCTTTCAAGATCTAGATCTAAGGTCTTTAGCTCTGGGTGCAATGAGCGACGCCCGAGCATAAAATACTAAAAATCAACTTATAAGTACTTACAATGCCCTTTAGATGAAGCTAATAAACTTCTACATAGTGCTGCAAACCTTACAAGTTTTCTGAAAGCTTAGTAGAAACCACAACGTAATAATGAAAGAGAAAGTAAAGAAAACAAAATAAACTACAAACTAACAAACGAAACAGAAATCTAACTATGGAAACCGTTTGACTTTCCCCGGCAACGATGCCAAAATTTGATCGTTGTCGTGTGCGAGTAAAAAATATAATTTATATTCGAGAATTACAATAACTATGTAGTAGCGGTAAGTCAAGGGTCGAACACAAGGAAGGTAGAAAGGTTTCTTAAATTAGATTTACGTTCCTAAGTTAGTTTTAGAGAAAAGAGTTGATTTTGGAAGTGTTTGTAAGTAAAACTTAAATCAAATTAAAGTGGAAAATAACGATTGACTAACGGGGTTAGGGGATATTGAATCCATTGGTCCACTAGTTCATTGTTTACAATAAGCACAAGTCATATTTGGTACATCCAACTATTATGGGTTGCGCCCCCATGGTTGTGGGCGAAAGATATCTACGAATCACAGGATAGCATAGATGATCGTCGCCTAGCATGACCCGTCTCACTAGTACAACCCGTCATAATGGTACGACTTGTCTAACGACACGATCCATCTTACAGTGTATCACCTATCTTATCCTACTCACGGGATCAATCAAGCAAGGTTATGCACATAGCAACTATCTACCAGTGGATAGTCAGAGTAGATCGAAAGAATAAATACGGTTCATTCAAGAATAAACAAACCTCAAGTGCATGATTACCAAATATAAATAAAATAGTTAAACCAATGTTCTGAAGATTACAATATCATCAACATTCACCTAACCTAAGATTTAGCCAGCCATATTCATGGCGACCATGGGAGGAGATGAGAAATAAGGAAGAGAAATCACCAAACTAGAGAAAAAAACCTTACAAAGCTCTACAACAGTCTCGTCTTGTTAAAATAAGTCAAAGTCTTTAATATAATCCATAAATGTTGTTTTTATACTTCCACAAGGTACAAAATACCCTAAACACCCTTAATGAGTTGTTTAGGGTTGATATAAAATGAATTAAAATGAGATAACCCGAGTTCGGTCCATTAAACTTGCCCAAGACACGCGTACAGCACCACCGAGAACCGGTTCCGGCCCATATGGGTACCAGTTCCGGAACCCTCTACTTGTTTCTTCTTGTTGCCCTTCTGTCTCGAGAAATTGATCTAGTTACCGCACCATGACCTTGGATACCAGTATCCTAGACATTTTGGATACCGAATTCTTGCCTCCTTAATGTGGTTGCTGGTCTTGACTATGAGACCTGGTATTGGGGGGTTCTGATGACTTTGCTTTGCATATGAATTATTGCAGGAACCGGTTTCGAGGTGTCTCGGTATTGGTTTCAGACGTCACTGATTCATTTCTTTGGCAGCTTTCTTTGAGGATTTCTTTGGGCATTGAATGGGAACCGATTCTAGACTCCATGTCAACCGGTATCGGGGTATGCTGGGCTCTTTTGCTTCATTTCACTTCTCCTTGATCATTTGCCATATTTTGAGGCTTCGGCCTTCTTCAATGTTGCACAATTCTTCACCATCTATCGGATCTCGCGTATTTTTCATTCTTTTGGCCTCAGCTACTTCCTTTTTCTCCTTGTTAGGCCATTCTTTGGTTGATCCCTTTATTTTTGCAATTGCCCTACAAGTAGATAAAACTTTTTAAATAAATGGCTTAGGACTAACAACATGCACGTCTAAGAAACAAAAATAGGTACATTACCGTACCTGTCAGAAACACCCATACCCACAACAGGAGACATATACCCACTGCAATTACACCACACACACAAATACGCAGCACACATATTGCTGCATATACACATACACAGAGAATGACACACACACACACACACATACCTCCATAGCATCATTGCCCAACTCCACCTCTAGTACGGCCGCACACCGCCACCGTAAGGCATCACCCATCGCCGCACGTTGCCGCCCATCGCATCAGTCCTCCACCGCTGCTCTCTTCCTATTCTACGCGATCTGGATCCCTCTCTTTCTCTTTCTCTATTGTGATTTGGCTTCCTCTCTCTCTCTCTCTCTCTCTCTCTCTCTCTCTTTTATGCCGTACGATCTTTCTTCTTTCTCTCCCTCGCCGATCGACTCTCCCTCTCTGTGTGATCCTCTTCTCCCTCTTTCTCTCTCGTCAATTTTGCAATTTCGGTTGAGTTTGATACAGGTTACACGTTTTGATTGGGCGGGGGTGGGGGGGGGTGGTGGCCCCCGATCTGTCGTTCTCTCCTTTTTTAATTTAGCCCACATTTAATTTAATTTAACCCCCACAACTGGAATGATTCTCTTGAAAATTTTTAATTAACCGAAATTTTGAAATTTACCCCTACAATTTCATTTTATTAAATTAATTATCTCTTATAAATATAAAATTGAGATACAGGTCTCACATGATATGTCACATACCTCACTATTACAACACATCTACAACATATAAAACATAAAGTACATATTGCATGCCAACCAATGTTTAGGCAACTCTCTACAGGTATCACTATACTAGGATAAGACTAATATTACAACCAAAAATATATCCCAAGTATTTACATAACTTGCAACTCCGAAAATTTTAGTAAATTTCCATTCGTTTAAATAAATCAAAATCTATAATCGCATTTAAATCCATCGATTTGATCCGTTCTTCAAATCAAAATTTCTTGTTCATGGATGTCGTAGATAATTCATTACGAATCCAACGCAACTTGAATCGTCTCAATCGGAGTCCGAACGAAGAAGTTAGGACCAAACAACTCTCGGAAAAATCAACCTCTCAAATCAGTGAAAAGTTGGCCGTGTCGACCGGTACACGTTACCCTCGTCGACTGGTCGACACAAATAAGAGAAACCCTCCAACCAGCCTCGACCGGTTGGACCAAATCCGTCGACCGGTCGGGAAGGCAAAAATTGCTGTGCAAGCAGATTTAGTGAGAGGCAGTTTGGGGGTTTCACTAGGGGTCCTATATAACCTATTGGTCCGAATTTTTGGGTCATCTCCCTCATTTGGAACCCTAGAGGTTCTCTCTCTACCTCCCTTTCTCATTCTCTCTCACTTCTCTCCTCCATCCCTCTCAATCCAATGGATTTCGGAAGAAACATGAAGCATTAATAGTGTTCCCCGCACTCTCCTCTCCGCGATGATGTGCTTGGATCATCTCGGATAGGTAAGTTTCTCTCCCTCTCCAAAACCCTAGGTTTGTATTAGTTGCTCATCTAAGGTTTTTCCCTTCTCAAACATTGTAGAGCATCTCGAGAGCTCCGCAATGGCGAGCTTGGTTCACTCTGGCCATGAAGATTTTCCGGTGAGGTTTACGGCGAGTGTCACTGGAGCTCCGATTAAGGTGGAGTTCTCTATCCCTCTCATTTGTGATGTTGGTATTCTTACTTCCCTCTCTCGTGTTTTATGAAATTCCGTCAATTATGCGTATTCGTAAAATTAGTGTTAACGTGTCGTCGTTCACTTCAATTGGTCGAGTGTGGGTATTGTCTAACATCTCTATGAATTCCCTAAGAGGTTAAGTGTTCGATTCCGAGTTCAATTTCGAAAAGCCCCAATTTTGTAAAAAATATGTCGTCGTCGTTTTATAAAATTAAATTGGGGAAATTAACTTGTTTTGGATTCCCTTGGGTGTCGGTGGGTGAAAACAAGGTATTGACATGTTCTGTGGAAAATCGAATGATTGGAATATTTTGTTGATAAATGGAAATGTTTTGGAAATAATAGGAGAAGGTCACGTTTTAGTATGACACGTCGACTAGGAGATGGTTTGCCCTAGGTCGCACAGAATTTGTGAATGTAAAGAAAATGTGACACTTAACTCTTTATGAGGAACCTATTTACTCTATACGAGGAAATGTTCGAGTTGGCTATTATTATTCGGGTAGCTGGATTTTGGTATTTTGAGTGGCTAATTAGAGCACTCACGGCACTACGCAATGGGGGTTTGACTGGGCCCTCCCGGTGTGCTGGGGAATCACTAGGAATTATACGGTTAGTTGGTTGATCCCCTACTATCTCAGAACTAGCTGAAACTCAACATATTGATTGATATTGCCCTTAGTCTATAAGGTGCGGAATTTGAATAACAAGTGAATCTTGGAAATAAATGGGAATTCGAACACATTTGAATAATAGAAAATGAGTCTTTACTTAGCGTAACTTTGACATTTGGACACAATTCCCCTTTGGCCTCATCTAGGCAAATGTTTGGAAAATGTTGGAATCACATGCTTTTTACTCTCGAGTCGTGGTTAGAAACAAGTGTTTTATTTCTTTAAAAAGGTTTTGAGATCCATTGCATATGTCATATTACATTCCTTGTATGATCACACACTTTCACCCCAATATTATAAATGTTAGGAGATAGATTATCTCTACCAGGCGGTGATGCCTGACCCTCTACTTTTGTAGGACCTTTCTCCTTGACTTGGAGTAGCTGCGGGATTCTTCATAGGACTTGGAGCTTGACCGGGATGTAGTTAGGTAGTTTGCCTTTCTTCTTTAGTGTTGTACTTCTTTTCTTTTCTGTTGGCCACCTTGTACAGTATTGTTTTATAAAATCTTATTTTGGCCTTTTTCTTTTAGTTGGGGCACTGTTGTACAAGGTTATGTTATAAAATCCTATTAGCCTCTTTGGATTATATCAGAGTAGCGCAAACGTGTATTGTGATAATTGTTGTGGATGGGTAGCTTGGTATGTTTATTAGTTGGTTTACCCTTTTGTGTTGATACTCGTTACCCAATAACACTCTTTTATTCTATTTCAAAAAAAAAATATGTTTCAAAAATTGGGAGTGTTACATCTCTAGCCTCCTAGGATTTTACTAATAATAAAAGTGTATACAATGATGTCTCAGGCCCCTTTAAGATGACCTAATGCTAAAATAAATATAGAATACGAATTAGCTTTGCTTTAGGCTTCCTAACGAGTCCCAATAGCATTAGGAAACTTAATTAGGTCGACATTGTCGTCCGAACAAGCCTTTCCCATTGTCCGGATGAGCCTTCCCGAGTATTATTCATTTGGGGCTATCTTGTCCGAACAAGCCAAAACCATGGTCCGGATAATCCTTTTTGCTGTATTTTTTAATCTTGTCTGGGACCTTAGTCTGGACAAGATATTTCCCTAGTCCATATGATCTGGACGACCATGTTTATTAGTTCAGATGAGCATGGAAGAATTGATTTTCCCTTTCTCCTTTTTGGTCCCTTTGCTTCCATTTTTGGCCTTCATACCCGTCTTTAATTTTTCTCGTGGACACTTTATGGACACATGTAATACCAGTTTCTTAAATGTTTTGCATAAATCTTGAAAAGTCAAGTTGCATGTTAGAAGGGTGTGGAGTTGGCATTGGGTGGTAAAATGCATAGTAAATGTTTTGGGTTTGGCATGTTATGTGTATACGTTACATGTGTTGATAATTTTCCTTGGGTTTATCCTTTTTTCATGGGAGAAGTGAGAATTGAGGTTTATATTTGAGGTTATAAAACCTTTGTGGATTGGTGTTTATATATTAGTCAACTTTTCGAGTTTTAGACATAGATTATCAAAATTTATAGAAAAACTTAATTTACTGGTTCAGATATCGATATCATCCTTAGTGTGATATTGATATTATGCGTATCTAATTTTCTAGAATTTTGATCAACAGGCTGTGATATTGATATCATGAGTTGCATGATATCGGTATTTGAGTTAAGGTTGTGATATCGATATCATGAGTTGCATGATATTGGTATCTGGGTTTGGGAAGGAACTGTGGATGGTTGATCAGACGTATGGGATACTAGTATCATGAGTTGCATA
>NMUG010008414.1:0-11649 GCA_002855965.1 Monotropa hypopitys | reverse complement strand
AATTTGCAATATTATTTTAGGTCATACTGCAAAAATCAGTTCAATCGGATAAAAAATATAATTTCTGTAATTTTTTGAAATTTAACAGTAATAAACTGTCGGGTAATACTTTAAAAATTATAGAAATTGTATTTTTTATCCGATTAAATTGATTTTTGCAGTATTACTTAAAATAATATTTCAAATTTAACTGTTAAATTAAAATTTTAATTTGAGACCCATGTGACCCCAACTAAGATTGATGTATGTTTAGTGTACAAATACACTTAGTGTATGTGTACCACTTCTGGTGAATTAAGTAAATTCTTTCGCATTTACAGAGGCGAATGTGACTTCATCAATGATGTCATCATCTTGACGAATTGAAACGAATAATGTAAACCTTTCACGTGCATCCCACTATATACGACTCTGCTTTTTTTACTCTAGATGATAAAAAGCAGTCCCACTTGACGTCGGAGGTAGAAGAAAAGGCAAAGTGTTTATAAGAAAATGGGTGAGGTCGAGATGCCGGTAGTGAAGCTCGGAAGCCAGGGACTTGAGGTAAATAAACGGAGTTAATTACGGTTTTCAATTTCCACCAGGAATTATTATGATGATCGTGTTCAAATAAGAGAAAAAATGCGAATTTTATGAAGTTTGGGAAAATTTCTGATGTTATTTTTGTTTCGATTCTTTTGAATTTAAGCTCTTGGCATCCAGAAACTCGTGGGTTTGTATTATGGATGCATGTTGCTTCTATTGTTTATAGTATTGAAGTTCAGCCTCACTTGTGAGTCCGGATCCTCTCCCACAAGAAAATTGAAGGAGGATCCAAGTAAGGTTTTTCAAGGAGAGTAGATTCCTCAGGAGTCAGGAGTCTTTTCAATTCAGGCTTTTATTCATGTTCAGGCGGGGGACACTAGGGCTTTTTTAATGTTTGAGCTTTCTTGTGCTACACAAATGTCGCTATAATTTTAGAGGACAGGGAAAGGGTAGTCAAACCCTTAACTAATTTGTTGGGTTTAGGCAGATTAGAGATATATCTGTGTAGTAGTTATGTCTGTCAATGCAGTTTTGCTTGTCATTCATTTTCTAATTTGTAGAACCCTTGTTTCTCCCAGGTCTCAAAAATTGGTTATGGCTGTATGGGGCTCACTGGAGTCTACAATCTTCCTGTTTCTGATGAGGATGGCATTGCATTAATCAAGTATGCATTTAGTAAAGGAATTACTTTCTTCGATACATCAGATATCTATGGCGCCGACCACACTAATGAAATATTAGTGGCAAAGGTATGTTTTTAAGAATATGCTTTAAATTAGTACGCGATACCAGTGCATGTGGGCTTGTGAAATTAAACTTGATAAGGTTATAGCCATTCAGGCCCGTTAAATGTAGGGAAAACTAATGAAGTGAAAACTATAAGTTATGATGAACTAAAAGGATCTGAAATTGTTGGTTTGAAGAAGTTATGTAAATCTAATCACGTGTTCTTCTTGGTATTGTGTCGAAGACAAGTGTGACCATGTCGGATGCTTGTCACTTGGATAACTAGTCCTTGGATAATGTTATGGGTTGTGTCTGGCATCTGTGGATGGGTATTCACCAAACAAGCACATCTTGCAATTCGGTTTAGTAGCCTTTCTTTCTTTCTTCTTTTTGTTCTCCCTTTTTTGGGGGTAATAAAGTCTGTAATTTGTTTGGTGAGCCTTATACCCATTAAAGAATGGACGAGGAATCGTGAAGGAAGATTTTGAAATCATTTGGTGATATTTTATTATAAAAAAAAATCAACACCCAGTTGGTATCCATTAATGAGTGTCTGGAAAGGGTAAATGACGAGAACAATCCCAACTTTTGGTAATAATACATAAAGTGACTGTGCTTAGACTCAAACCCAAGACCGTAAGGTTATTATGTTGAGTCTTTACCACTGCAACACCAGTAGCTCCCTTTTTGATGATATTTTACTATAGTGGAATATGTATTTTTTACTTAATTGTTACTACTTTTTCCTCATTGAATGATATGCACTTTACCATTAAAGGGTATTCAAGATAAGATCCAAACCGGATATGAACATTATGTGCTGAGGATTTACACCTGGAGGCATCATCTAGGGGATGATGTTTTCTTTTCGTATGGGGTTTGAAGTGAAGCACTAGCCTTCATATTTTTGGTTGCTATTAAAAAGAAATGAAATGTTGGAGGTGGATATTGGTTCTTTTGGTTTTGGTGGGTTACTTGGGTGTCAATTCTAAGTGTTGTTCCTAGAAATTTGAGAAACCATAATACATGCGGAATAGTATAGCATGATACATAGGGACACTTGTCGAATATGACAATGGAAGTCTATTTTCTTATTCTTCCCAATTTTGTATTTTTTGGGTGCAAATATTCATATATTGCTGCTGAAAACAACATGTACTTTGTCTTTTGAGAACTGCACTTAATATCCAATGGAGATCCCCTGTGAAAGATATCAGGAAAGAAAATATAATCCAGAAATATTGGTTTTGGAGTGATCTGATTGATCTCTTTCCCTGAATTAGGAAAGATTTTATGTAATCAACCGTCGTAATGATTAATCAATTTATCTTGACTTTGTTAGGCTAAGAATCAAGGATACACTGACACATGGATACGTTATTTTACTGAAATGTAGGACACATACACGTTGGAGTGGCGTTCAATTATAAATATCAAAATATATTATTATGCACACTTGTATCACCATACATTTGTGAGAATATTCTGTATATTCTAAAGATAGTTAATATATTATTAAAAAAATATTAAAATATTATATTTCTATTTAGGAGTCTTGTAAATATGTAATTGATATCCTTTGAATGTGTTTTCCTTTATTTGTTATTTCATAATCAGGCACTATATAGTCCTAATCTTCCACCGATATTCTCGCATCTCTCTCTCTCTCTCAGCCTTTTGATCTTAGTTTCTCTATTTCTTTTGCCACTGATCTCTGTCGACACCATCTCAGTCAGTCGACACCAACGAAGTCGACATCCATCTCTATCGCCGTCACTGCTGCACCCTGTCTCACCACCATCTATCGCCGCCACTGCCATCCTTTGCCATTGTTGTCGTCCTCGCCGTCACCACCATCCTTGTCGTTGTTCATTGCAGTCGTCCTTACCATCACTGTTTGCAAATCACCATCTCCAGATGGTAGGCTGTATCACCATCTCTGTTCTCTCCACTGTTCACGAAGGAAGTCTCACCATAGTTCTCTACTGTTCACTGTTCTCGTCATTGTTCACCCAGATCTCGTCCATCACTGCTGCTACTGCCCATCCATCCTTGTTGCCGTTGTTCATCGCTGTCCAGATCTGAACCCTATTTGCCGTTCGCTATTCTCGGTTCGACATCACTATTTTCTGTCTACTTAGTACTTATCTATCTCGGGTTATCTTCATGGCTGATGAGAAGGTACAAACCATTAGCATTCGTCTTAATGGCGACAATTACCCATATTGGGACACAATAATGAAGAACTTTTTTCTTGGCCGAAAAATGAGGTATTGTTTCTGGTTTGGTTTCTCGCCCCACTGATGAGACATCAGACGACTTCAAATCTGTAGTTGAAAATGAGGACTCTGACAATGCCCAAATCCTCATATGGCTACACAACTCTGTGGAGCCACAAATTGGGATGATGTTTGCCAACAAGTTCACTGCAACACAATAGGTCTGGAAATATTTGGAGAAATTATTTCAGGAATCCAACGTTAAGCGGTATGAATTGAATGTTGCTATCATGGGTGTCCAATAACAAAACAAATCCATTCAGGAATATTATAGTGAGATGACTATTTTATAGGACCAACCGGCTATGATGGAGCCTCTCAGTCTAAAGACATCTAATGATTATCTAAATTTCGTGAAGAGGGTCGTTTGACAAAGTTTCTTGCCGGACTCAATAATTAGTTTGAGTCATCACGAGGAAGTATTCTACACCACTCACCTCTTCCTACAGTTGATGTTGTTTGGGAGCTAATCTCTAAGGAGACTAGACTCAAGACTGTTTACCCATCTCCGAATTCATAAGTATTTGTGGACTCTCCTCATCCATCGCTGCTTCCTACACCACCTGCTCTAGCTGTTCACACTTTATCTTTCTCTCGTACCCGTCTTCAGTCCAACGAGTGTGCCTTTTGCCATAAAAGGCCATTGGAAGAAAAACTATCTTAAAAAGGGACATTAGGGATCATCACAGACATCTATGGGATCATTTCGTTCCCTCACAGCTCTAGCTATCACATCTGAGAGAACTTCTGCGAATTGATGATATTCGTGCTCAACTGGCCCAGCTTCATCAGATGACGACTTCCTCTTCCATGTCTATGCCTTCTATAGCAATGACCTCAGGATCCTCAGGTTTGCTTGGTTCTCTATCGGGTATTCCTACCACTGTTTGGATTCTCGATTCTAATGCTTCATTTCACGTGACACCCTATCTGTCTCTACTACAAAATTGTGTCCATCCATCTTCTCCTACCACTATACGTACAACCAATGGTTCTCCCTTGACGGTTGTATCCATTGGTTCTATTCCTATGACTTCATCATCAGTTGTATCTCTCCCACATGTGCTTTATCTTCCTCAATTATTTGTTAACCTTTTATTCATTAGTCAGTTGGATGCTTCAGAAATTGACGTTCTCTTTTCTTCTTTTATTTGTCATGTGCAAGATCAAAAGTCAGGGAAGCAGATTGGGACATGACATAGGGTTGGTGATCTTTATGTGGTAGAGAGCTTGCATATGGACACTCTCTCTGCTCCTGCAGCTTTATCCTCATTTCATTTAGATAACTTTTTCAGTCTTTTTTTTCTTTGGCATGCTAGGTTAGGATATTTGTCAACTGATCGTTTACGATCCTTGTCTCAGTCTGGTGTTTTGAGAAAGGTGTTTTTCACTGATATTTCTGAGTGTCAAGGATGTAAGCTTGCAAAAATAACTGCTTTACCGTTTAATAAAAGCAATTCTAGACCCACTTTACTTTTTTTCCTGGTTCATACTGATGTTTGGGGTCCCATCCCCTGTTATTTCAAAAGGCGGTTCTACATATTATGTTTCTTTCATTGATGTTTATTCTCGATTCACATGGGTTTATCTTATGAAACATAAATCTAATTTCTCTGAGATTTATCGATTTTTTCAGTCCATGGTTACTACTTAGTTTTCTACTACGACAAAAATCTTGCGATCTGATCTGGGTGGGGAATATACGAAAGGTGCCTTTACTGATTACTTGTCATTATTAGACACCATACATCAGTCCTCTTGTAGTGACACTCCTGTTCAAAATAGTCATGTTGAACGTAAGCATCGTCATCTTCTTGAGACTGCTACATCTCTTATTCTCTCTTTCTCTGTCCCCAGTTGTTTTGGGGGTGAAGTAGTGCTCACTGCTGCATTTCTCATCAATCATATGCCAACTCCACTTCTGTCTTGCAAAACTCCTTATGAGGTACTTTTTTCTACCATCCCCAATTACTCACTTCTTCGAGTATTTGGCTCTGTATGTTTTGTTCTTCTTCCTAAAAAAACTCATACTAAACTTAGTGCTCGATCTATTCTTTGTGTCGCGCCCAATCCCGACTACACTACTCCAACGAGGCTGCACCGGGCAGGGGACGCGACGTTCAAGCATGATTATTCATTCATTCTAAGTCATCATATGACCTATTTGATTTTATTTATTGATTCACTTCCTTCCTTCCAATCATGCTTCTAAAATAGATTCTATTAATTAAAGGAAATCACACACAACCACATTATTGTAAGAAGACAATTAATAAACAACGGAAGCAATTAAACATTAATAACTGAGATATATCCTTCAGTACTGTAACGACTCAAAATTTTATAAAATCAATTTCGGAAATTTAATTCCATTTTAAGTATTTTGGTTGATTTACAAATCCCGAGATTCTTAATCATTGGTGAAATATTAAATTCTTGGAAGTTGGACCTTTATTTTGATGAGGTGGTTGATAGCGGGATGGTTCGGGTTGAGTGGGGTGCGTGTTGGGTGGCCCGGGAGCCCCACATAAATTCCCCACTTTTCCCCCATGCATTTCGATATGCACTGGGGAGGGTGCAAATCCCCCTTTGTATTTCGATATAGCACTGAGCAGCCCCTTTCCCCCGACTGTATTTCGATATACCATAAGGCATATATCGAAATGCCATTGGTCTGTTCCCCCGTTCATGTGTTGTATTTCGATATGCCCCATGGCATATATCGAAATGCAGGGCTTCTGTTCCCTCTCCCTTGGACCGCATCTTTGCATTTCGATACACCAGGCCTTATATTTTGATATGCAGACCTTCTGGTCCTGCATATCGATATGCGGCCCTTCCCATCCCCTCTGCATTTCGATATGCAGGTCGTCTGGTCTTGTATTTCGATATAGCCCTCCCTCTTGCATTTTGATATGCAAGCTGTTCAATGTGAACAGTAAGCTTGCATATCGATATAAAGACTTGTTGCATATCGATATGTAGATGCAGAAGACTGATTTTGGGAATATTAATTAAGGGCAAAATGGTCATTTCGCGTGTGTTTTGTACACAACTAAAAGGAGAGAAACCATATCTCATTCATTCAGAACCTATCTCTCACTCTCTCTCTGTCGTTTTCCCTTTCTCTATATATACTCTCTAAATCTCTCTCCCTTCTCTCTACATTTGAAGGAGATTGAGTGGGTTTTGAAGAAAATCTTCTTCACAAACCTTGAAGAGGAAGTCACATTGGTGTATCCCGTTCGTGGTGGTGTGAAGAAGCTCTCATCTAGAGTTTTCTAGACTTGGAGCATTTTCGGTGGGTAAACCTCTACCTACTATCTTGTGTGTGTATGTGAATGATTTCATTCTCTTCATTTTCGTAGCCCATGTATCTAGGTCTATTTAGGGTGGCATAGGATATGTCAAGTCGAGCTTGAGGATGTTATCTTGTGTCTACAGGTTCGAATAGAGGAATGACATTAGACTTGAGTATACGGCCACTAGGATTCATAAATGCCATGTGTTCGATGAAATACCTAAGTGAGGCCTTGATTGGGCTATGGTGAGATTGTGATGATGGGGTTGTCTTAGAACCCATTTATGTATGTGTTTGTGTGAGTGGAGTCCATTAAAGTAATTGTAGGCCCTTAGAATCCATTGGACACCAAGTGTTCGATGAAATTCTTAAGTTGGGCATTGGAGTGAATTTCCATGGCTTGCCTAGCTACGTTTGTGGGGAAATTGTGTTCCTTGAATCATTGGAGGCTATCCTCATGCATTTTGGTATCTTGACTTGATTGAGCAGTCAATAGGTAAAAACATGATAAAAGTGTGGTAGTCCCTTAATCTTGTTTCGGTTGACTTGGACCTCCATTGATATAATCAAGGTTAAAGGTATTGAGAGAAATGGTTGACTCCCTTGATATCGTCAAGGTTGAGTTGTGACTTGAAGAACCAAATAATAGATTCAACATACCTAATGAATGTCAAATATGAGGGATGTGCCCTACAAGGGTTACCTATACTCAATCTTAAATCTTTCACCCATGATTCACAAATGAAATGAAGGGATAAAAATGTATGATGATATTGGATATTTAGTGCCCATGGTGATATCGATCACCCTTGAACATGTTAAATGGGAGATACATATTCTCGTAAGTCACGGAATATCTAGTGATCACCGACGGGTGGGGATCTAGGAATTAAGTCTTTGGCCAATGGGGGAGATATGAGTTCCCATGTAAGACTCTGAATATACTGGAAGCACTGGTCGGTGGGTTCTAGGACAACTTAGCACAATGATTACTCCTTTGTTCTTCAAGGTTGAGATACGTGACCCTCTTGTTTTGTCAAGGTAGGAATATGCGGTGAAATAATAATAAAGAATAATCGGTTATCCCTTATTTTGTCAAGATAGATGTATATGGCTCTCTTGTTCGTCAAGGTTGAGAGAATTGAAAACTTACTTCAATCACTCAAATATCTCGAAGTTATAAATGAACTCAATCCATAACAATGTTTAAGGTTGAAAGAGAATTTGGGATGAGCTAGTAAGTGATGTCTTGGAGGTGTAGTTTCGTGGGTCCTTTTTGTAGGTCTTTAGGGTTGTCTTACCCTAGTAGTGAAGTTCAAACTAGTGCTCGGGTTATAGTTCATTTCGGTTGGGCCTTGGAGACCTTCATCTTGCACTCTTGTAGTATTGAGGATGCGAGGTTACATGCATTGTCGGTGACATACCTGTGTCTATTTCATCTTGGGGATATGTCTGCATATCATAA
This sequence comes from Monotropa hypopitys, assembly GCA_002855965.1. Lineage (NCBI taxonomy): Eukaryota > Viridiplantae > Streptophyta > Magnoliopsida > Ericales > Ericaceae > Monotropa > Monotropa hypopitys. Next base: position 3,353 of record NMUG010008414.1, on the reverse strand, counting down.
GACTTGGATCCTTTTACTGTCTTTGGCACGTCTTGCATGTAGACAGTTGGCACCCACCCACCATATGTATGCTTGGTAGCAGTTAGGGTTTTTTCCTACTGAGCACGTGGATCGCTCAGACCCCCTTCCCCTTTTTCCCAGTGTTTTGTATTACAGGGATATGAGGACTTGTTGATGGGAGTTCTTGGAGTAGCAACAGGATTTTCCTTGGAGGTTGTCACTCCCTTACACTTCTAGTTTTGTTTATCCTTATAGATGTTGTAGTCAGCTGTTGTATTTGTTATTCTTCCGCTCCAATGTACTCTTCTGTACTATTGTACCATATTAGTGGATTTTATTTCACTTAGTTGGATGCTTGTGGATTGATGCTTTGAGTAGTGAGCCACCTCCTATCTATATTATCCATTAAAAAAATGGTTTGAAAATCCGGGCCGTTACAATTGGTATCAGAGCTTCCGGTTCGAATACCTTGGAACCTTGGGGAGACACTTAGTCTTATTGTTCTTCATGGGTATTTTATGAACCATCTGTTGCATGTGCATGTCATGTACTTTATTGTATCTTATTCGAGTGTATTGTTCCTCCTTCCACGGATGTTGAGTTCCTCCAGTTTGTTGGAAGTTGAGTGCTGTTCTCGTATGGCAATTTAGTTGCTTTGTAGTGGTTGTACATCCTTTTGTCCTCGTTTTTTGCATTCATGAAGCATCTTCTATCATTCATGTCTGGTATTGGGCTACTCTGTGTCAATAAAGTTGAGTTTGTAGTCAGTAGTGAGAGGTATTCGGGATTCTCGTTGTGGTTGTTCCTTGCCTTAGTGTTTGGGAGGTGGAACCTTGGCCTTGATGGCATGATGTATTAGGTCTCTTGTGACCTTGGTTATAGTCTGGTGTTGGGTATACCCCTCCCTTGGAACCCTTCTAGTCTCGGGAGTTTGGTTATTTTCCCCTTTTGGAGTATGGATTCTAGCGTGGTTATTAGAAGTTAGGTGTATCGGCCCATCTGAGTTCAAGTTTCCCCTTAATCCTATAGAAAATCTCGAGGTGTTGACGAGGTTTTATGATATTTTCTTTAAGGGGTATGACTTGTTGGTGAAATTTCCCCACAAGGTTGAGTTACTTGGATTACTCCCGGGTTTATGTAGATTTTATGAGCACGTTGTTTGTTAATTTGTAGGTTAGGGTCCAATTCGCGGCATACCTTACCCTAGTGAAATCTTGTCTTGTATTTGTTTTGGGCTTCATTGCCCATTAGGGAGTATGGGTGCCCCATAAAAACTGTTCATCTTTTTTGTATTCACTTGATTATTCGTGTTGAATGACTTTAGTTGTTTTCTTTTCAAGGTAGCTCGATGACTACTAGACGTGCAGCATGTCGAGGCCGTCGTGACATCCCTGCACCCAGAGTTGCTTATGAAGAAGGGGTTCATTTAAATCCTAGTCAACTGGCCCAAAGGTTGGCAACAGCCCTCGCAGAGGTTGGCCGTGAAACTAGTGTACCTAGAGATGGTGGGAAAAGTTGTGCCTTGAGTGCACTGAAGGAATTCCTTTGCATGAACCCTCCCCAATTCAATGTTGAAGGTCATCCTATGGAAGCAAATCATTGGCTCACAGGGATTCGCAAGATCCTTGATGCCTTGGGTATTGTTGAGAGCCCCATCAGAGTATCCCTGGCTGCATATCGGCTTGTTGGAGAAGCCAATGAATTGTGGAGCGCAGTGATACAGAATGGCCAATTGTTGAATGCCACTTCTTCAGAGAGTCTGTCTTGGGAGCAGTTCGAGACTATCTTTGATGATCAGTATTTTCCTGGTTCCTTTCGTGAGAAGCTGAGGTTGCAGTTCGAGCAACTAACATAGGAGGACATGTCTGTCCTCCAGTATGCTTTCAAATTTCAGCCACTGTCACACTTTGCACCCGAGATGGTTAGTTCAGAAGCTAGTGCAGAAGATTTGAACAAGGTTTGCATTGTTCGATTCGACAATTCGTTGTGGGGTAGCGGATTCAGAATTTTGCCACGTTGTTGGAGAGTGCTAGAGCCATTGAATCTTGTCTTGATGAAGTAAAAGTAGTGCCTATGCGGGAGCCACGTCATCACCTTGCTAGTATGAGTTCATCTGCATCCGGAAGACTTGGTAAGAAGCGAGGCCAAGACCAATTTGAATCTTCGTGTAGACGTCAGGATGTGAATTCTTCTTCCTCGTCTCGCAAGCCGAGAGTTTTCTCTAAATCTCACATTATGTGCCACAAATGTCGACATGCACCATGCCACTTCCACCATCAAAGCCTTGTTACTCATGTGGAGAGGTTGGCCATATGGCAAGAAATTGTCCCAAGTAGCGGAGGCTTATAGAAGAAAAAAATTGGCGATGTAGTGGCTCTCTGGTTGACATCTCTGGGCAGTGATTTATGTCTCCCGATGAACTTTATGTTCTTGTTGTCGTTGTTGGATTCTATTTGAAACTTGTCACTTTCTCTATTATGTTTCGTTTGGATTGTATTATGGATCATGGTGGATCCCTTGGGATGTCTTGTTTGGTCCCAAAATTTTATTATGGATTACCCTGTTTCCCTTTGTTTGATGTTGACTTCAATTAATGTGGCCATGATGGGAAGTTTTCCCTTTCCTCTCGTTGGTCATCTTTCGCATCTGTATCTTAAGCACAAGTGGTGCATCCTATGAAGCACAAATACTCAAATTTAGGTTTCGTATCTCGTACCGTACGCATATCGGATACGCTCGGATACGCTCGGATACGTATCGGATACGTTTTTTTAGAGTATCCTGTTTTTTTCTTTTCTTTTTTAAATTCTCCGATACGTTTTGGATACGCTCGGATACGTTTTGGATACGCTCGGATACGTTTTGGATACGTTTTTTAGAGTATCCTTTTTTTAAAGAAATCAAAGAAAATCAGATGGATATTGGGCTGCAAAAACAAGCAAATTTATGTTTTTTTAATGTTAGTATCCTTATCAGAATCGTATCTTTAGCTGATTGGGTACAATTGTGAATCTGTCCAGGAAGGATCCCTTTGATTTTTGTTTTGTTTATCGAAAAAACAAATAGACTGTTTTGTATAAAATGGACTCTGTAGTGGTTCGTGAAAAAATGTGTTTCTTTCGTGTAGAATTTGTGGGACATGACACTTGTAGGAAAGCAAGGTTTTCAGTTCGCACACAATAAATAGTGGTGTACAAGTCACTTATCTGAAGTATGTATCCATGTGTGAACTGTGCAAATGGGTGTTAATGAAAATAATTTCTGGCAATCTATTTTTTGATGGCTTCCCACTTGTCTTCAGATGCATAAAATGAAAAACAATTGTCCTAAAAACTTATAATGACTCATATGAT
>NMUG010008413.1:0-11658 GCA_002855965.1 Monotropa hypopitys | reverse complement strand
ACAATATTTGTTCAATTCGATACCTATTTTTGCAATATGCAATCTAAATAAGGGTTGACAATGCCCCATTTCAAAATTGATAACATTATTATCATTTTTCCAGGTACATGAGATTTTAATTTTGAATATCATTTTTTCTGGTATAGGAAGTTTAAATTTTGTCTTTTCTCATTTTGAGGAAATTTAAATTTCGTTTATAATTCACACTATTCCATATTAAACTCATAGTTTGAATAATTCGCAACTTTCATCGAAAATGATTTGTCATAGAATCATTCCAAGACATCCTAAACGATGATCTGAACATGATCATTCTCTTATAGCGGTTTCTATTTTTCTTATCAGTCATGATTATCAATAGTTTGTCATACTCTAACCATAGTTGACGTTGCAAAGACATTTTAACGATTAATTGTTATGTATCATGTTTATCAACTTTAAAATTATATTATTGATGTGGGAAATATTACACTAGGTCGGCTCGGACTAGACTCCTCGAGAACAGCTCGGTAACAGTTAGGTCATCTTGGCGAACAGCTCGGTCATGCAAGGTCGGGGGCAATGAGACTATTATTTGGTAATAGATCAAGTGTCGTTGAAAGGGCTGAGGCTCCGGACAGGGTCAAAGGGGGATAGACACATGCCCGTGATTCCAGCCTTTAATAGTAGAACGGATCCACACGATTAGGAAAACTACCATATAGAAAGGAGCATACGCTCCTACGAATCTTAGCATATGTGATCTAGGCTTGCGGGAGAGATGGACTACGGTATAAAAACACAATGATACCCTATGCTAGGAGGTATATAATTTGTTCCAATACTTTTCAAGTTCGTTTTTGGTCGATTGAGATTATTACTTGATCATCGGAGGCGATTCAGGGGAACAGACTCCCATCTCGTGTTCCTTGGATTGTTGTTTTGCAGATTCAGAGATGGACGAAGGAGGAGACGCTGGGCAAAGCAGACTGTTTAGTAAACCATTCATCAGTTAGCGCCGTCTGTGGGAAAGATTTATTTAATTCTAGTGAACGGTTTCCTACCAAATGGTTCAAACTCGCAACAACAATAGCAAAACCATGGCTATTGAAGGACAAACCTTTCGGGATCCGCCACAAGTAATGGTGGACATGTCTAATCAGATGCAAGAGAGAATGGAGGCAATGGCAAGGGACTTGGAGGATGATCGGCTGCAGAACTGGTAGATGAGGGAGAGATTAGAAGCGGAGCTAGCACAGAACCCTCCCCCATCAGCACACACAGAGGATGGACCTGTCAAGAGCAATACCGTGGCAAGTCATGAAGCGAGCCACCAGAAAGGGACTAGCCAATGTCCCGAAAGGCCAGATGGGGAGCAGGAGGTCATCGCAGCTATACAATCGCATATTGACAGGGTATATAATCAAATGAAAGCCAGAGCCCTAGCCACAGTGGAGGAATTAGTCCAGAACACTGATTCCCTGTTCACACAAGAGGTCATGCAGATGCCCTTGCCACAAAAGTTTCATATACTATCTCTGGAGACATTCAATAAGGCAATAGACCCTCTTCATCACTTGGAGACTTACAAAAACCCAATGATGCTGCAAGTAGTGCCAGATGAAATAATGTGTCAGACCTTTCCTGTTACTTTGAAGGGAAATGCCAGGATGTGGTGCAACAAGCTGAAGCCCATTACCATCAATAATTTTAAGGATCTCAACAAAAGTTTTGTGAGCTACTTCATCGTGGGTCAACGATATTGTAACTCGTCAACTCACTTGTTAACGATTGTGCAGAGCTGAGAAGAATCCTTGAGGGATTTTACTACCCGGTTCACTAAGGAAGAAATGCATGTAGAAAGCATTGATGACAAAGTCTCAATCAATGCTTATATTGCTAGATTGTGGTCGTGTCAATTTCTATTCAACCTTACACAAGATCCTCCCCAAACTATGGCCGAGCTGATGCTAAGAGCTCAGAAACACATGAATGTAGAAGAAACTCTCAATGCTAGGAGAGCTCGAGCAGTGCAGGAGGTCGGGGTACCTCTATAGCATAGCAATCCTTCACATTCCAAGAGGAAGAAGAGGGAAATATTATACAATGGAGGAAGGGACCAAAGGCCGAGGAGGGAGGACCGACGAACTCCACCAAGGAGGCCATCAGGATCTAATACCAGATATCAGCATTTCACACCTTTAGTGGCAACCACCAAGAAGATCTTGGATGATATGCATGCTGACCCTAACTTGAAGTGGCCAGGAAAACTCAAAACTAACCCCAATCAGATATCTAGGGATAAGTATTGCCGGTTCCATCGTGATCACGGCCACAACACAAACGATTACTACGACCTAAAAATCCAAAATAGAGGAGCTAATTCAGAAGGGATGTTTGAAAAGGTTTGTGGCCGAGAAGGGCCAGAAGGCATACAAGCAATGGGAAGAGCTCAGAAAAGATAGAGATAATGTCCAACATTAAGAGGGGAGCTTGGAATAAATCAAGGTCATCCACGGAGGGTTTGCAGGTGGGGGTGAGTCAAATTCGGCTTGAAAGGCTCACCTACGCCGACTGTGAAATGAGGATCCTATGGAAGTTTACGCTGTAGAGAGGTCAGCAAAATTTCTCATATCGGTAGAGGAGGTCCCAATTATCTTCTCCGAAGAGGATGAAAGGGGAACTAGTTACCCTCATGATGACCCACTTGTGACGGGTATGATTGTTCCAAATTTCAAAATGAAGAGAATTTTGATAGACAGTGGAAGCTCCGCCGATATCCTATTCCTCGGTGCATACAACCAATTAAAGTTAGGCCAGGACATATTAAGGCCTCTGAGGTCCCCACTAGTGGGGTTCTTAGGGGAACCCGTTTACCCCAAGGGGTAGATCGCCTTGCCCGTGACAATGGGAGAGGAGGGCATGTAGCTCACCGAGATGGTGGATTTCTTGGTAGTGGATTGCCCCTCAGCATACAACATGATAATAGGCCGGACAATATTGAACAAATCCAAAGCAGTTATTTCAACCTACTATCTTAAAGTGAAATTTTAAACTCCTAGTGGGGTGGGAGAGATGAGGGGAGATCAGAAGGCAGCAAGGGGGTGCTATAATTTCTCCATCCGGCATACAGGAGAGATTTTAAACATTGAAAATATGTCGGTCGACAGTTTAGATGCCAGGGATGAAGAAAAGTTGATCCAAGGGGAAGCAATCGAGGAGCTGCATCAAGTTGAGCTAGAGCCCGGGAACCCTTAGAAGCAGGTCAGCATAGGGGCGACTCTGGCCCCCAAATAAAAAATAGCCTCATCAATTTTCTTCGAAGGAACCAGGACGTTTTTGCCTGGTCTCACAAAGACATGCCTGACATTGACCCAAATGTTATTACTCATCGACTATGTATCGACCCGACCTATCAATCAGTCAAATAGAAGAAAAGGATGTTTGCACCTGAAAGGAATCGAGCTGCATAAGAAGAAGTCGAGAAACTTTTAAAAGTGGACTCAATCCGGGAAGTCCATTACCCGGACTGGTTATCCAATGTGGTCTTGGTCAAAAAGGCTTCAAGGAAATGGCACATGTGTGTGGATTTCACTGACCTCAATAAAGCCTGTACGAAAGATAGTTTTCCCCTCCCAAGGATTGACCAGTTGGTAGATTCAACATCAGGGCATGATCTTCTCAGCTTCATGGATGCCTTCTCCGGATACAATTAGATCAGGATGGATGAGGATGATCAAGAAACAACTGTCTTTATTACCGACCGAGGACAATACTGCTATAGAGTGATGCCTAGTGGTCTAAAGAACGCTAAGGCCACTTACCAGAGTCTCATTAACTGCATGTTCAAGCGATAGATCGGATGAAATATGGAGGCACATGTAAATGATATGCTAGAAAAAAGTGTGAAGGCTGTCGATCATGAAAAAGATCTAGAGGAAGTTTTCGCCGTATTGAGAAAGTACCACATGAGGCTTAACCCAACCAAGTGTGCATTTGGGATAGCATCAGGAAAATTCTTGGGGTTCATGGTCTCCCAGAGAGGTATAGAGGCCAACCCCGAGAAGATTAATGTGATCTTGGAAGTGAAATCACCTCGAACTAAAAAGGAAGTGCAAAGACTCACAGGACGAATAGCCGCGCTGAGTCGCTTCATATCCCGGGCTATAGACAAATGTCAACCTTTCTAAAAAATCTCGAAGAAGGCTTTCCAGTGGACGGAGGAGGCAAAATAGGCCTTCCAAAAGTTGAAGCACTATCTGCTCACTCTACCCATACTCAGCTGCCCAAAGCCAAGTGAACCTCTGTTCCTCTATATCACTATCTCAACGTAGGCTGTAAGCTCAGTTTTAATTAGGGAACAAGACGGCATTCAACATCCTATTTATTATACAAGCAAGGCATTGAGGGGGCGAGAGACCAAATATCCAAAGATTGAAAAGATAGCCTTTGCAATGGTGAGCTCCGTGAGGAGATTGCACCCCTATTTCCAAGCACATTCGATCAAAGTCCTAACTAATAACCATTATACCGAGCTCTACAACCTGAACACCTCAGGCATACTCATCCAATAGTTAGTGGAGTTAGGGGAATTTGACATTGAATATCAACCGAGGACACCATTAAAGGCAAGGTCCTGGCCAACTTCATAGCCGAATACATTTGCCCAGAAGAAACACCATCCGATCACCCCGTCGACTCGACCTGGTTACTACTCGTTGATGGATCCAGATCAGAAGAAGCCAATGGAGCAGGGTTGGTATTAAAAAATCCATCAGGAGATATCTTTGTATTTGCTTTGAAATTTAAGTTTAAAGCAACGAATAATCAGGCAGAGTATGAGGAATTGATCGCGGGACTCTGGTTATCCAGAGCAATGGAAGTCAAATCACTTGCAGCAGTTAGCGATTCACAGTTAGTGGTTGGCCAAGTCAAAGGAGAATTTGAAGCTAAAGAAGAGAATATGAGCAAATATCTGAGTGTGGTGAAGAATATGATCAAAAACTTCACCAAGTTTAAGATTTCATAGGTTCCAAGGGAGGAAAACACGGAGGCTGACCAACTGGACAAGTTATCCACAGACCGGGATGAAACTGTCTCGGGCGATGTCATATACCAGGTCCTCGACAAACCAAGAACTGATGTAGAAGCAATAGAGGTAAAGGTACTAGACTATGCCAACTCTTGGGTCGATCCAATAGTTCAGTATATAAAACACAGTACTATAATAGAGGATAGAAGCCAAGCCAGAAAATGGAGAATACGAGCTGCACGCTATGCCCTGATAGGAGATGTCCTTTACAGAAGAAACTTCACCCTGTCTTACCTTCGCTATCTGACCCAGCCAGAAGCGGAGTACGCGATGAAAGAGGTCCACAAAGGTGTCTGTGGAGCCCATCACACTGCTCGGACTCTCTCGTACAAAATCATGAGGTTAGGTTAGTACTATCCTACAATGCAGAAAGATTGTGCCGACCTAGTTAGAAGATATGACACATGCCATAGGTATGGAAACATCTCACACAAACCTTCTACCCATTTATCACCAATGCAAGGTCCTTGCCCTTTGCCCAGTGGGGTCTGGACCTAATCGGATCGTTGTCTAAAGAAAGGAGTCAGATGCAATATGTAGTGGTAGCAATGGATTACTTTATGAAGTGGGTCGAGGCCAAAGCACTAGTCATGATCATCACATCCAACATCACTGATTTCCTATAGAAGAACATCATTTTCCGGTTTGGACTTCCACGAGTCTTAATAGCCGACCTGGGTAGACAGTTCAACAGCTCAGAATTCAGGGATTTTGCACTAGCAAAGGAATACATGTCCATTACACATCCAGAGCTTATCCCAAGTCAAACATGCAGACATAAGTGACAAACATAGGGATTAAAAAAAGGGTCAAAAGAAGGTTGCAAGATGCAAAGGGGCATGGATGGAAGAACTGCACGCCATTCTCTAGGCCTATAAGATGACAACATGCACAGCCACAGGTGAAACACCCTACGCGATGTCTTTTGGGGTTGAAACAATGGTTCCTGTGGAGGTAGAGCTACTCAATCATAGCATATCCTTATTTGATGAACAGAGTAATGAGGACGACATTAGAACAAAACTAGATCTGTTGGAAGAAAAAAGGGACACTATGGCACTCAGGATGGCAACTTATCAACAATGTATGGCCAAATATCACGATGCCATAGTCAAGGTAAAGACGTTCAAGCCAAGTGACTTAGTACTCAGAAAGGTCGACCCAACGACAAAGAGAATTAAAAAGATCGGTCCCAATTTCAGGGCCCATATCAAATACTCATCCATACCAAAGCTGGAGCCTATCGACTCGCTACACTCAAAGGCAACGATGTATTTGTTCAATAATGTTAAAGCATCCATGAAGGTATTCGTACTCATTGCTTGAATGAATTACTTCTTATGTCCATGTGGAAGAAATATAGAGACCTTGATGTTACGGCATCCCCCCTAAGGCATCCAGACTACTCGGCTCGATGGTCCTATGGGACTTGGTGCTATGGCATCAAACAAAAGCAGCAAGACTGTTAAGATCTACAGTCCTACGGGACTCGATGCTATGGCATCCCGCCTAAGAAAGCAAGACTACTCAGCTCGATGGTCCTACGGGACTTGGTGCTACGACATCAAATGAAAGCATCAAGACTGCTCAGATCTAGAGTCCTGTGGGACTCAATGCTATGGAATCCTGCCTAAGGTAGCAAGGCTGCTCGTCTCGATGGTTGTAACGGCCCCGGAATTTAAACCATTTTTTTAAAAGGGGTATTAGAGCAATCTAATTGAAACACTAAAATGTAAAACCCCAATCATCACACACATGTCCACATCACATGTCAATCACAGGTAAGAATAGTAAATGAGTTTAAATTTAATTATTACAGACCCGAGTACCACCAAATAAATAAAGTACGGAAATAAAATAAAGGATGCATTACAAGTAAAAGTCTTCAAAATCTTCAAATGCCTCGGAACTCCACTCCAAGCTATATCACTGTATCTTTCCCTAAAAATAGAGGATTAGGCATACGCCTAGTAGAGAAAATCTAAACATATGATATATGCAACAGCCGTGTATATGTACGGGTGTGCAGAACATATGTATACGATGCATGCAAGAGAGTCTGATAGGTTTTCAATGAAGTAGTCAAGTATAAATGAGTTATCCCAATTTTATTTTCGATAAATCAAGTGACTTCCAATAACTTTCTAAACATCAAGTATCTGTGTCAAATCACACCTTATCAAAATAAGGGTTTTTCAAATGATTTCCAATTCCTTATCAATATAAGGTTAACCATTTTATAATAAAGAGTTTAGGCTAAAGTTCCATGCTAGTGGCTCATTAAATTACTAACCGTATAATTTCTTGTATTAACCGACTCGATGGGAGGGTCCAATCAAACCCCCATTGCGCAATATCGTGAATGCATAGCATTCAGGGATAAAAAATCTCGGGTTTCAAAATCTCATAAATATAGCCAACTCAAGGATCGATATCCATATTAAACCATCTATTTAGTTTAAATTCATAATTCTTCAAAATTCCCAATTTAAGCCCAATGGCCAATTTCCAATAATTCCAAGGGTATCAATATACCAATTTGCAATTCAATACATCAATTTGATATTCCCAAGGTTAAATCCCATTTTCTCCAAATTGTAGAATAAAATCGAATTAGGATTTTAGTAAGAATTGGGGCTTTTGATTCCAACTTTGGGAACATCAAATTGATGTTAGAGGAAGGCTATACGCAAAGCCATTAGAGTCCTAGACTCAATACATGCTCATTTATGAACCTAGGGAAACCCTAGACTTGCATACATACGAGTTTTGTATATAAAAAAGAGAGAGAAGAGAAACTAGAACATATAGAACATAGGGTTAGATCCACTCTACCTCTTAAGAACAAAAGCACAACACTCTAGGTGAGAGTTCTTGAATAACCCACGGAGATATGCACACCACTACGTAGAGGATGGCTGGGGGAGCAACGTTTGTGAATGTCTTTGCTCTAAAAGACCTCAAACTAAGAGTAATGGAAGAGAGATGGGAGAGATGAAGGGATAAGAAAGAAAACAGGGGAGAGAAGAGAGAGAAAGGGTGTGCGACTGCTTTAGGGATGATTTGGAGTAATATACACGTAGGGTTGTGTATAAGATGGGTATATATACAACCCTAAAACTTATCCCGAAACTACCTTTACTGAGCTGTGTATTGATATACAAGATGTGTATATCGATATGCGATCAAGGGTGGATACACCAGAGCACTTGCATATCGATATACACCCAAGGTGCATATTGATATACTTCCTTTGCAAAACTACCCAGAAGATCAACATTTCAAATACCCCCAAAGGGTATATCGAAATACAAAGTGAAAGGGAGAGTCCAGAAAGTGGTATTTCGATATACCTCCATGTGGTGGTAGAAGTGCGGGGTAATGCCTTCCTGACGACTGGGTCTTCGGGTATGGGTAGTCTGCAGTAGTTGAGGCCGTGGGTCCGTGTAGGTACCTGCAAAGATCTAAAAGGGATCCACCTGCTGGGCTCCTGCAAAACAAAGGTTAGTGCTCGCCGGTCGGTTGTTACCGACGGGGCCTTCGAAGATTAAGTTAGTATTTCTTTTTGGAGGAAAAAGACAAATAATGAAACGAGGCCAAACTTTCGAATATCGGAGAGCAGATCCTCATGAATAGTACCCTCAGGGGGTATTTATAGGGTTTGGTTCCCTTGAGTCTTTAAACTGATGCGTGGGCCGCACGTTATGGGCTCCCCCATGCGAAATTAGGCCCGAGTGGTGCACATGATGGGCCAATGTGGGCTGGTGTAGTCGGTGGGCTGGGCTGATCGTACGGATAGGGGTCCGAAAAGCAGGCGGGTGTGGCTCTTAGTGTTTGGGTTTCGCTGGAGGGATGCTCCTTCCGCTAAGGGCCAGTCGGCTGTGAGTGATGTTTTGTCACAAGACTGGAATTTGACACTCTACCGACCGGTATGGTAGCCGGAGGGGTTCATCTTATATTCGGCCAACCCATATTGTCGTAGTGCTTCTCCGAAGGGGGTTTTGTGCTTCTGAGGGGGCTATTGAATAGCACCAGAACTTAACGAAGGGTCGTGAGACCAGCGATACCAATGGCGATAAGAGGTCTGGATCGGGGTCTGGGCTAAGCGCCGAATCCGATCCTTAGAGCTAAGGTCCGGCTACCACAATAGCCCCTCAAACTTTTCCAGCCTAACTGGAAAAGATTGATCATGTAGTGTCAGACACTTTGCTCCGGAGGGACGATTCTGGCGGAGCTGATACTGACATCTGACAGACGTAGAAAAATAACAGATTAAATGTCAACGTACTGCCACGTGGCGACAATTGGTTCGCTGGTCAGACGGTACTTCTTCAGTACTTGTGCATTTATTAAATGTTTGACAGCTGTGTAGCGTACCTGACTGGAGCCTATAAATAGGCTATTGAGGTTGGATGCTCGGGACTTACATTGTACAGAAAGATCCTCCGAAGAGCTCTTCATCCTTCGGCAATTGTGCCCCCTCAATCAGCATGGACCAGGTGATAACCATTCTTTCCTCTTCATCAAGCTTAGACTTGGATTTGCTGTTTTGGATGCCCCCGGAGGAGTTAACTCATGCTGTTAGCTCGAAAACGTCTTCTCCGTCTGGGTTTTCTGCACCGTAGGTTTCCACCTCGAGACATCCCCAAGGTGGTGGTCAGACCAATATTGTTAATCCTGTTTCGGACGAGAATGAACCTACTTACGTAGCCCTGGGGGGCGGCAGCACAAGGCTTTGGGAGGCCCAATCAGGCCGACTGGTGGGGATCAGCCCTGCCCTTATCGAGATTATTTTTGTAGAGGGTTGTCTGATTTTAAAGAATTCTCCCATCGGTACGAGATCCCAGCTTTGGTCACTTATGTAGAAGTTGAATCTGAGGTTGCTTACTCGGTAGATCATTTGACAGTCCCCTTGATGGCCGTAGCCGAAGGACGAATAAGGATCCCATTTTCCTCCTTCCTTTGGGAGTTCTTGTTCTCGTTCATACTCGCACCCAATCAGTTATCGGTGAATGGCTACCAGAACATAGGTTGTATCCGGACATTGTACGAACGGGATGGTCTGGAGTTTTCTATGTCGGACCTGATGGGCTTGTTTTCTCTTTCCCGCAACCGAGCATCCGTTAGATACTTTTTTACTGCTCGGAAGCCATACGGGGATGTTTTCACGAGATTGCTGGACTCAGAAAGATGGGCGAACCAATACCTCCAGATATTTGGCGATTATAAATTTGGCCCGGAAGATGAACGTCGGCATCCTATGCCGACCAAACCAGGCAATCCAGGTGAGTGTTTAACATTCAGCTTAACTCTTCTCGTGCTCGGCTCTATCTAACCTTACCTCCTTCGTGCAGATGTGTCGGCAATTTCCAAGTACATGAGAGGGATGGCATCGGTCGCCCAGATTGAAGCTTTATTGAGATGTGGCGGTAGGGATGCCCCCACTCTCCTGGGATACGAGCCGGCGTACCAGAGTTTAATAGAGGATCGGAAGGGGAAAGGAAAGGAAAAGTCATCGACAGAGCCTGGCTCGCTAGCCCCGGTCCAGAGGAAGATGGCCGTCTTTGAATACTTTCATGGAATAGATGTCGAAGAAGCACATGGAGTGGGGCCGAGTCTTGTGTTGCCGGAGACAGACGCTCTAGCAATTAAAACCGTTGTCAAATCACCGATTGCTCCTCCGGCTGGTGTACCGGAACTGTGCCTGATAAAAGAAGAACCCATCGACTGATGAGATGCCAGAATTTTTGAGGTATACTGCCATCCGGCACCCTGCACCACCCCCGGCCGATCCGGAGCTGCCCTAGCCCTGGGCTCCCAACTTCCGCAAGTATAATGGAAGGCCCGTCTTGACGACAGACAGTGTGAATGCTGATCCATGGGTCGCGAATCCCCTCCTTTGTGCACTACAATTGTCGGTTGACATGAGGGCTCTTCCGGCCGGTGTGGAACAAATCTATGATCATGCAAGGACATGCCTTATAAAGGTAACGACCCCTCTCTTTCTGGTTGGTCTTTTGCCTCTGAATTTCTGCAGGCTTGTCAAAGCTTTGCCGGCCTATATAAATGTACCCAGTCGTGTCTCCGGGGAGCATAGAGAAGGGATACCTGAGCGCGTACACTACAGACCAATCTTGAGACTGTGGAGGCCCAAAAAAACCTCCTCCTCCGCAAATTAAGAAAGCAACGACAGGGCAGGCTGAGTTGAAGAAGATGATCGACGACACCAGAGACAGCCTTCAGCAGGCTAGAGACTTCGAGAAGAGGCTTAAAAGGGCTGTGGTCGATGCCGACATGAAATCCTATGCCGAGGGCCTCAATGATGGACGAGAAGAGTATCGCTGGGAGACGTACGAAGTCTGTCCCGAAGCCCATGAGGTCGGCTTCAGGGGAGGCTATTACTTGGCCTTCCACAATGGTTGGCATATGGCATTGGACGCTGCCAGAGTACCTACAGATTCGCCCCTCTGGGCTAGTGTGAATGTACCAGAACGCAAGGTTCCTCCACTGGAGCTCTCGGACAGAGATCCTCCCGTTGATCTACCGGAGATTCCTCCTTCAGAGCATTCATAGTGTAATTTTTCTGC
>NMUG010008412.1:0-11658 GCA_002855965.1 Monotropa hypopitys | reverse complement strand
TTCCTCGAGAAGACACTTCTCGATTCGTGTCTGAAAGGAAGGGGGGAGGGAGGCTTCGCTTTGGTTCAAATGATGGGAACCAAACAAGATTCAACAGTTTTATATGACCATCCCTCCAAAACCTTCGTCGGTGTTCGTTTTGTCCTCCTTGGATTCGATCCCATCAACGCCCAGAAGGTTTTCCCTTTCCCCCTCCTCATCATTTCGTCTGATTTTTTTATCTTTCACTAATTTTACTACCCGTATGATTGTTGAACAAATAGAAGTCTTTATTTAGTATGTGTATATTTATTTTTCACTTGCTTCATGTTTCTTTTCCATTGTCTGAGAAATTGTTATCTACAGGTCCGATCGAAGCTTGTTACTGGTGGTGGAGTCGATCTTTGTCAATACGCCCCCCATTGCAGTCATGTCATTGTCGACAAGCTTATTTATGTAACTAACAGTCATGCTTATTCTCATTTAGATATAATTATTTATTTCCGTTGAAAAAATTTCAAATTGTTTTAAAGATTTTAAAATTGAGCTTTTTTTGTGGTTCAGGATGATCCTATATGCGTTGCTGCTCGAACAGATGGAAAGGTTTTAGTCACGGGGTTATGGGTTGATCATAGCTTTGATATTGGCATGCCTGTTGATCCCACATCTGTGAGTTTTTCTATCCAATTTACTTATGGACGTGCCTTGAATTTAGAGTTTTGGCAGAAGCATTGGAGTCAGAATGAATATTTTCGCTCGAGCGAACAGAAGAGGTGGTTTCCTTTGTTGTTTTGGTTTCCCAATCGATTTAGGTTTCCTTTATATATTTTTTGAAGGGTTTCTTTTTGTTTTGTTTCCTATATTGTTAGGGACTCTACATGGCAATATATTATATATATTGGTCCATGACTATTGATTTTTGTATGGGAAAGTACATGCACTAGCGTCAGTGTTTCAGTCCCTGTCGAGTGTTAGGTGTTCAATTGTTATTGGTGTCTCTTTCCATCGGATCTTTGTTGGGACTCAAAGGTGCTTCAATTGTGTGACGTTACGGATATAACCGACTCTATTGTAATCTCGCTTCCTTATTATAGTGAATACTCTCTCGCTATTCGCCCATGGATGTACATCTTGTTTCGTGTTTGGGAGAACCACATATATCATTGTGTTCTTGTGTGATACCAAGTTGAAAAGCTCACTCCAAATTTAGGAGAGGGAAACTTGAGCCTTATAACCAATAGAGATGGTACATAATTAAGAGATATGAGATACATTCCAACACATCCTCCTGGACCACAACACAGGATAACCGGACATTCGGCACACCCGACACAGGCCCAACCATGCTCTGATACCAAGTTGAAAGAGAATAATAAAATTGTATTGTATTGAATTGATGATAAATGTACAATTGGAGTCCTAATTTATACACAAACAAAACACTTTAGTATGGAAATACAATCAGTCTACAATCATTAAAATAAAGAAAGAAATAACTATGGTCAACATGACTAAAAATAGAAATAGAACAAATCCCTAAATTATCTCTTAATTCCAATAGTCTTTGTTTGTCCTTTTATGTTTGTTTTTCTGTTTATTATTTGGTTTGTGTCTCACTGGGCACAACTTATTCCGATAAGAGAACATTCAGTCACATAGCGTGTTTCAAATCTAACAGATGCATAGTCTTTTATTTAAATTTGTGTTGTTGATTGTTGAGATGGAACAAACTCTAGGCTACTGACTATGACCTCAAAAAGCAGTTTCAAATGCGCTTTGGCTTCTTTCATATGCTATTGACGTGTCTTTTGTCTCAGACTTTCTATCCCAAGAGTGTTTACTTTAATAGGTTTTGATAATAGTGCGATTTGCCTTTTATTCATTAAATATTTGATTTGTAAACTTTGCAAGCTGACTATGTATCACTATCGCAGCTCTGCTATGTCACGTTGAACATCTGTTCTGTTAGCCTTGCACTAAATGTTGTAAATGATTATCACAACACTTGTGTGGTGAATTTGCCTTACCATTTCACCATGGATAGTGTATTGGCATTGGCATGGCTTTTTATGAATAACGATCGGTTTAGAACTTCGAAATGTTTAATCTGCACATAATGCTCTTTTCAAATATCTAGAGATGTTCAAATATTTTCCGCATTGTGAGAAGTAGTTCAGTAATCATCCATGTCTAGAGCCGCTGCTTTGGCTGCTGCACTTGCTGGGAAGTTGAGGGGTGTTGGGCAATCATGACCAAAAATGGGATCAGGTCCTGATATTGGTTGGGAAGACATAAAGGAGGTTACATTTTGTTGGTTTGTCATTTAGGTAATGTTTTGTCCTAGCTAAGCAGGATTAGACTACTAGCAATAGATAACTTTCACCTTCATGAAAAGTTGGTTTCAGGACTCAAATGTGGTTTGTCGTGCCGATCACGAGACAACTAACAATTCTTATGACTATTCAATGCTGAAGTTCCTAGTACTAGGCCACACGGTTCATTATATGTACGAATTAGAATTAATTCTCGTCTCCCACCTATGTGGGTTGGGAATGCAACATAAGACTGAGTTTGGATATTTATAGTTTGTACATAACACTGTTTCCTAATGTTTTACTTATTGCAAGAACTAGTTCATTGATATAATCATCCATGGATATGAGCCAAGTGTCACACCCTCGTTATTTTGACAAATACTTGGTGTGCTTATTCTCATATCATGAAGGCTAAATGGAATTCTCTAGAACTGTTTAGAGAATCCTAGTCAATTATAGAAGTGTGTAGAATTCTAAAGAGAATCCTAGAAGCACATCTTAGAGTTCTTTAGATTATTGTAGATAATCATATACTTGTATAAATTCGTATAGAACATTTTAGATTAGAAGAGTGGGGAACATTCTAGAGATTTTTCTAGAGTTCTTCCAAGTTGTATAAATAGCCGAGAGTCTCATTTTCCCAAGCATAGGTGAGAGTTCTTCCAGGATCAAGTATAGCATCTAAGGCCGCACGGTTGGCTTGGAAATTCTAAGGCCGCGACAATTGGTATTAGAGCTAGGTTACGAAGGTCCATGTCAGAAGTCGCCAATGATGGAAACCAAGGAATGCAAACCAACATGGCAAATAAGGATAGTTTTTGAGACATTGTTAGTGCCATGGAGACCAGACTTGTCAAGGTGGAGGTGGTTGTTGCCGACGTGGAGGAGCGACTTGATCGTGTGGAGCAAAGCATGGAGGAGCTTGATGGCAATGTGGAAAGCCAGGTGAAAGAGCTTCTTGAGTCTTTGCTAGCTACCATCGACAACACTGAAGCATTACGTCAAGAGGGCTATGCCTTCCAAGCAAAAGTGTTGGAAGCTTTGTCCAAACTCGAGAGCAAGTCCGACACCCAACTTCAAGAGGTGAAGGCGGAAACGAGGGCTGATTGGGCCATATGCAAGCGTGCTGTGGCTAGAGGACGCGTGATGATCAACCTTGCGGGGTTCACTCCAAGGGTTGAAGCCCCCACGCCCAAGGAGTTTGATGGTAAGCGTGATGCTAAGTAGATTGACAATTTCTTGTGGTACTTGGAGAGGTACTTCAAGGCATTGTGCTTGATTGACGAGATGGCCAAGGTAAGAACTGCTACCCTATACCTCACTAATCTTGCCGCAACTTGGTGGCGCCGTAAGCATGCAGAAATAGAGAAAGGTACTTGCGCTATCAATACATGGGCAGAATTTACGACAGAGCTTAAGAGATAATTCTGCCCAAAAAATGCATCTTTAATAGTTAGGAAGAAAATGAAGGGGTTGAAGCATAACCGTACTATTCGGGAATATTTTGAAGAATTTTCTTGTCTTATGCTTCAAATTTCTAACATGAGTGAATAAGACTTCTTTTCAACTTTATCGATGGTCTCCAATCATGGACGACTCAAGAGCTACAATATCTTGGTGTCCAAGACATTGCGACAACATTAACAGTAGCAGAGATATTGATGGAGTATAAGAGGAACGATGCTTTTAGCTCAATAAACTTCAAGAACAGTCAAGGTAAAGGTGGGGGAGACAAAGGCAAGACATCTCAACACAAAGAGGGTGGAAGACAAACCCCTTGATGGCGTAACTCGTGGAGTAGAGCTACATCTTGGCACTTAGAGCGGAAATGTGGACTTGTCTGTAGCACCCTTGGATGACTTCAACATCGCCCACTGCAATTCGGTATGCATATTGGAAGGAGGCCCATTCATAATTCCAACGGTGAGCAAGCCAAGTTCGACTGTCACTCATATTTCTTCCATGAATGTGAAGAAGGGATTTAAGAAGGGAGAGATGACCTACTTCGCCACAATTCAAGATAATAATGATGATGTGAGTACTTCTTCCAACGACATACTTAGAGATGTTTCTAATGTTCTTGAGGAGTCCGCCGAGTTGCCGAAGAAACTTCCACCTAGGAGGGAGGTGGATCATAAAATCGAGTTGGAGCCAGGAGCAAAGCCACCCTTCATGGCCCCCTATCATATTTCTCCATCAGAGTTGGAGAACCAATGTCATACCGGTCTATTGGAATCCATTCCCATTCCGGAGTCATCATGGAAAAACATAAGTATGGATTTCATTGTGGCCTTGCCAAAATCCAAACAGCGTGGGACTATCATAGTGGTGGTAGATGGATTCTCAAAGTATGCAACCTTTATACCCACCCCAAGGATTGTACAGCGGAGGAGACAACCAAACTATTTTCAAGCATGTGGTGAAGTATTGGGGTTTGTCCCAATCTATCACAAGTGACCGAGACACTTGCTTTACTGGGAAGTTCTGGACGGAGCTTTTCAAGCTTATGAGATCGACACTACACTTTTCTACAAACTTTCACCCACAGATAGATGGGCAAACGGAAAGGGTGAAAGCACTGTTAGAGTTTTATTTGAGGCCCTTTGTGAGTGTCAATCAAGGTGATTGGGCCAAGTTGTTTGATGTGGCTAAATTCTCCCACAATTTGCAAAAGAGCAAAGCAATAAATCAAAGTCCGTTCGAGATCGCTATAAGGCAACAACCATATACACCCCACACCCTTGAAATGGGTTATACGAGGAAAAGTCCTACAACATTCAAAGTCGTAAGATCTTGGCATGAACAAGCAGACGTGACGCGGTCCTACTTGCACAAGGCAACAAAGAAGATGAAGAAGCGGGCCAATGAGAAAAGGAGCCACATGGAGTTTAATGTGGTGGACTTAGTCACGATGAAGCAAAATCCAACACAACACAAGTCTACAAGGCCACTTCACAAGGGGCTTGTCTGCCGCTACGATGGACCATTTCCAATAATCAAGAAGGTGGGCAAGGTTTCTTACAAGATTGAGTTTCCGCCATAACTCAAGATTCACCCGGTGTTCCACGTTAGTTTCTAAAAATTCTACCACGAGGACAAGGAAGACCCAAGAAGGGGCGAGTCAAGCAGGACACCAATGGGAGTAACCACTTCTCACGACAAGGAATCATAGTATATCATTGCCGATCGCATACCCAGGAGGAAGTGCTACGCTCCACGTCATGAGTACTTGGTGAAATGGAAGGGACAACCATAGTGCAAAGCAAGTTGGGAGCTGAAGGAGGAATTATGGAAATTTGAAGACAAAATCCGACGGTTCCACGAAGATGATGCGACGAGGGCGTCACGGCAATAGGTGAGGAGAATGTCACACTGTGGTTATTTTGACAAACACTTGGTGTGCTTCTTCTCATATCATGGAGGCTAAATGGAATTCTCTAGAACTTTCTAGAGAATTCTAGACAATTATAGAAGTGTGTAGAATTCTAAAGAGGTTCTAGATTAGAAGACGGGAATATTCTAGAGTTCTTCCAAGTTGTATAAATAGGCGAGGGCCTTATTTGTCTCAAACCATCTCCAAACATTGTAATCTTCAAGCATTCTAGTGAGTTCTCTTAATTCTTTTGTGCTCTTGTTTCTAGGCTTACTTAGGTGCAATCAAGGATCAAGTATATCATCTAAAGTTACACGGTTGGCTTGGAAGTTCTAATGCCGTGACACAAGGCTCTGGCCCTATTATATTTTCTGTCATATTTTTAGAAGAATTAATACTACCCAATACCCACCCAACCCATCGACAAGAGTTTCAAAATCCCCTGTATAGGACTTGAGCTCACAACCTCACTGCACTTAAGTGTAGCTACACAACCATTGGAACAACTTCCTCTCAGGCCCTATTCTATGTGATTGGGCTTTTTTCACTCTTTTTTCGTGCATCATTTGTACACCTCGTGCAGGAAAAGTTCATAGTAATGCATGATACTAAGCCCCAACTACTTGATCACCGTGACATGTCATTCATATGTTTGTTAGACTTCTTTCTTTCTTTCTTTTTAACCTCTATTGATGTTTACTTCTCATTAGAATGTGTATATATCTTCTCACAGGTTATGTACAGACCTTTAATAGATTTGGATGGAATCCCAGGTGCTAAATGTCTAGTAGTTTGCCTGACTGGATACCAAAGGCAAGATCGTGATGATATTATGGTTTGTATTCTGTACTTGTTTATTTCTGTTTATTATCTACTATGTTACATGGATACGGGTATGTGTATTTGGTGTGGGATCGTGTCTGAGTGTTGGGTCCATCCAATTCCCATCTAAGGACACGGGAATACACCAAAACACTCACATTTCTTAGCACATTTTTCTATTTCTCGTGCAAATTGTGTTTATAAAGTGCCTCAGGACATTTGATGCATAACATAGAAGTTCCATGCATAGTTCATGGTAAAAATTCAAATAACAAAATATGATTGCTACGTGAAGGTCCAACTAAGTGTCGTATACGGAACCATAACACACATCCGATTGTCAAGTGTCTGGCACTGGTATTTTATGCATTTAATTGGATCCATGTAACATAGATTATCTTCAATTCATCATATCTGCTTTTATGGTTACTAAGTTCCATTTACCTAAAACCATTGCTCTATATGAACACGTCTTTGTGATTCTACTTTCTTTTAGACATTGGTTGGGCTAATTGGGGCAACTTTCTCAAAGCCATTGGTGGCCAACAAAGTTACTCATCTCATATGCTACAAATATGAAGGTGTGCTTTTTTCCTTTTTTGGTTTTGATGTTTTTTTTACATTTGAACTTCACTATCATGGAAAATCACTACGAATGACATTTCATGCTGATCAAAAACTTGTAATGTAGCTTCATTTACGAATGATTGTCAAACTTCATCTGTCCCAGTTTTTCTCTGTGTCCTTGTATGAACTCTGGTGTATTCAATGTAGTTACGGTTCTGTTGACATTTACCGTATAATTTTTCCCTCCAGTCGTTATATGACTTGATATTTTGTCAATACATGGACAATATTTAATTTAATTATCTTTTGTAGGAGAGAAGTATGAGCTCGCCAAAAAAATGAAAAAGATAAAGCTTGTTAATCATCGATGGTTGGAAGACTGGTATGTTTATGGCTTGTTGTACTTCTGAAATATTTACAGCTTGTAGTTGTTCATGTTAGGTGATTGGACTGCTTCAGTATTATTTAGTGTTTTATTTCTTACCCTCCATTTGGGCCATAGTTGTGAAATTGTGAATTGAATCGAGAATCGAAAATGTCATTTTACAAATCGTGAATCGAATGGAATCGTAAATTTCTCCGATCCGGTCATATTTTTAAAGTATATTAAAAATATTTATCTACGTAAATGATAAATTTATATTGTAAAAATGTAAATTCTAGGGCTAAATCACCCTTGTTGCTTGAAAATAAACCGTTGTGCAAGTCAAGAACGCCTGTTGTTGCTCATGCGTCATACGGCTAGAAACAAATGGAAGATCACCAAGCAGAGAGTAAATATATGATCGGAAAAGGAAAAAATAAACCAAAATTTGATTTTTAGCCATCGAGTCCATATAACCTGACCCAAGACCCGTGTATGCAACTCTTAAGAAATGAAGTGAATCGAACGGTTCTCATGATTCATACGATTCGATTCACATGATTCACACGATTCATATGATTCGATTCACAATTCATCGATTCGGCTACGATTCAGGTTGATTTGCGATTTCTACTACTGATTCATATCGAATGACGAGTGAATCGATTCGAATCGTGAATCATACGATTTTGATTACCATGATTGGGACTATCTAAAATACAATCTTTCTTTATTTTCCATTGCAGTTTGAAGGCCTGGGAAATACTTCCAGAAGCTGACTATGCTAAGAGGTAAGACTTTAGTTTGGACTCTTTCTTTTATGTTTATACGTTGCGAACTTATACCTACCAATGCACGAGTTTGCATATCGATGCAAGATCATTTGCGAGTTTGTCTTAATTTAAAGGGTTTAGGAAAAAAATATTTTAATGGCGACTCCCCATAGAGTTTCAGATTTAAGCCTTCATTGCAAGGAGAGGGAGAGAAGGGTGCTTAACAACTATGGAAATGTGAATGCAGGCATGTCATTGTCACCAGTTCAATTATTTAATTATGCATTTTATTGATGCCAATATGATTTTCTGTTTTGTTTTTTTCTTGTGATCCATGGATATTGGACAGTAATCAACAATATTTCTTCAAAGTATTTATCTTTTTCTAAGCTTTGCTCAATCTTATTGTCGATGTTTTCCTTCCCGCCAGTGGTTATGAATTGGAGATGATGGAGGCCGAAGCTAAAGACTCTGAAGAAGAAGCACACGAATTTCCTAAAATGCAACATGGGGAGAGTAAAATCAATGATAGTCCTCATAAATTGCATAGTGGGACAATCAGGGCTCATCCATCACCCCGATCAAAGGAGGAAGTCTCAAGGAACCTGGTAGCAACAAGTGCATCAAAAGAGTTGTCAAAAACTGCCAATATTAATGACGCGGTATGTGCCAATGCAGAAGAGATCCCCTCTGTTAAAGCTTCAAACTTGCAAGACATTGACAAAAAGCATCCCGAGGTGCTTTGTTTTCAAGACCCCAAAACTCTGGGGGATGTTAGCTGTGGTGAGCCATCTGAGCAGCCATTTAACTCATACGACAGGACATCAACTTCTGCAAAGGGTGAAAAGGAATTGACTTCTCCTGGAAGTGCTAAGGTGTCTCCTCATTCTGATTCTGTTAGTTACTCGAGGAAGACCCATAGGAGAAACACACTTTCAGTGTTATCAGGAGAAACATCAAGCAATTTAAATAAAAATTCCGAGGTAGATAGAGAGGAGTCAAATTTCACTTTTGGTTTTGGCTTCTCTTCATCCAGAGAAGAACATGTTGGGGATAAAATTGGCTCTGGATTTTTTGAAACTCCTTCGAAGAAAATGGTGTTGTGTCATGAAGGTGGCAAAAGTGATTTGCTGCCTGAGAAGCGGAAGATGGAGGTTTCATATGGTAGCTCAAAATCATGCAAGGTGAAAGCACACATTGGAGGAAGTCCTTTGGTGATTAATAAGACTGAATGTTCAGAACCTGCCATCTTGGTAAATAATGCGGTAGATGAGAATGCTACTCCGGGTCCGGGACATAAATCTCCGACCGGCATTGTAACGACGAAATTGTCAAGATTCGACAGAAAATATTCGTCAAAGCCTGCTGTGAACACTGTCACTTCAGAGCGTAGTTATGAGGAGAATTTGGAGGCACTTCAAACATCTTTCACTGGATTAGATCACATGAGTTTGACCAGTGAGCCTGGCGTTAAAGATAGCATGACCAGAGAAGAAAATACCGTTGCTGAAGTTGGAAAGCAGCATAAAAAATGGCAAGACATCCAGGTCCCTTCTACAAAAACTGGAAGGGTAGACATCAAAAAATCTGTTAGTCCCAGCTTGAGCATATTGAAAGGAGAAAACTCGGACTCAATGTCAAAAACAGGTAGGAGGAAGATGATTGCCAGGAAGAGTTTGGGTACCAGACCAAGATTAGGTCCTGTCAATACCAAAAATCAGAAAGGTTCCATCTACCAAAATGAAACCGCCTTGCAATCTGATGTTTTGACCAGTGCGATTGGTAGAAAAGAGACGGCAAATAAAAAGATTGGTAATTCTGAGATTGTTGAAATGATTCCGTCAACTGTTAATGTTCAATGCTCAGGGAAGGAAGTTGATAATAAAACAGGATCCATGGATGACGAAACTGAGTCTCCAGAGGACAAAGAGGAAAATGAGTTTGAAGCAAAAGAGAAGCCTAGAGAGGTTGATCGAAGTCCCACACATAAGAGGTGTAAAGTGATGAAAGACAAATCCGAGAATGCACAGCCTATAACCGTTAAAGCTGGTGCTACTAGTTTGATTTCACCTGACCTGGCAAAAACATCTGATGAAGATGGGAATGGAGCTGAACTTGGAAAGTCAGATCATGGCAGGAATGTTAAGCCTGATAAATCACCCATTAGAGAAGACAGTGAGAAAGGAAAGTTAACTGAATGTAAAAAACGTCCATTGAGTAAAACTCGGAGAAAGTCTGTTCCTTCTGATAAGAAGAGGACAAAATCTAATGAAGGTGTAAGTGGGGAGGAGTCCAAAAGTAGAAAGAATACTAAGAAGATTGAAAAGAAGAAAGATAAAAGCATTCCAGCTCCTACTGGTAAAACCAAGACAGCTGTACCTTTAAGTAAGTTAGAGAGCTCCGTGGAAGTAGAGAAGGAAAATTGGCCTGATGGTATTGGAAATCAAAATGTCAGTGACCAACAGGTTGGGAAATTGGCTTCAAAATCTAGCATAACACCCATGAAGATCGATCTGAAGGCTTGTGTCGCTAATCAGGATTCAGCAACAGTGGACATGATTCTCAAATTTAAAGTTGAACCTGTATGGTTCATACTAAGTGGGCATAAGCTACAAAGAAGGGAATTTCAGCAGGTTATTAGACGTTTGAAAGGAAGGGTCTGCAGAGATTCTCATCAGTGGTCGTATCAGGCTACACACTTCATTGTTCCAGATCCAATACGCAGAACAGAAAAGTTTTTTGCTGCTGCAGCGTCTGGAAGGTATGACTGTACTACAAGGTGATTTGTTGATTTTTGCAGATCAATTACAGGCTGCCAGCTTCATTGTGAAAAACTGAATTTATGTAAAATAGCGTTGTAGACTTTGTTATGTGGAGTTTGGAGATGCATTTTCTTGGTTGCTAGACACTGATTCCAACTCAAATGCAGGTGGATTCTGAAGACTGATTACTTGACTGCCAGTAACCAGGCAGGAAAATTCTTAGCAGAGGAGCCTTATGAGTGGCACAAAACTGGTCTAAGTGAAGATGGTGCAATCAATTTGGAGGCTCCAAGGAAATGGCGCCTTTTGAGGGAGAGAACCGGTCACGGGGTCTTCTACGGAATGCGTATTATCATATATGGAGAATGCATTGCCCCGCCCTTGGTATATATTACACTTCTCACTCATTCACAATTGTTCTTCTGCTGGGATGTCTTATATCTTAATAAACTAGAAGATGTTTTCCATGAAGGCTGTATTGGATCAAGGATTTGGGTAAGGAAAATGAAATAAAAAAATAATGGCTCTTACAGCTCACAATGGTTAGACCCTTCAACTTTTGCAGTTCCTATTCTTTTTCCTTACCCCAAATCCTTGATTTAAATAAATCTTAAAATACTTCATACTTGTGATTTCCTTATGTTGCTCCATTCCCTTAAATTTTCTCTCTTCTCTACCCATCTCCTTGTACTCATATTGCCTC
>NMUG010008411.1:0-11659 GCA_002855965.1 Monotropa hypopitys | reverse complement strand
TTTTTGTGAAACTGTTTGGATCAAGCACTTATCGATATCCGATTGAGCTGAATTTTTGCAGAATCATATATTTTATCGATTTGAATATCATGAACGATTTGGATCATCATAGTGGGACCCGAAATAAGCATTTGTAAAAAATGCGTGTAAGAATTGTGTGTAAGGGGAGTCTGCCCCTATATATATATATATATATATATATATATATATAAGTTTTCTGCAGATGAAACACCATAATCATAACTCAAGAAGATGAGATTTGGAATTGCGTGAAATAATGAAGGCAATACAAAATACAAATAGCAATACATAAACACCAACTTCGATAATCAGTGGCCCTGTTTGTTTGCCCGGATTAGAGCACGGGATCGGACTCTATATCCAAGGAACCGCATATCCTGCATTTAGTTGGGACTTTTGAGGTCAGGACACAAAACCGCCCAAAACATGGGCTATAGAATACCTTTGGTGATACGTGGCATGACTAACCCCTACCCCACAAAATTTCTTGCGCTATATCATTCACTATAAGTACAGGTAAACAAAGTTAAAAATATGATTAAAATTCAATAAAGTAGCTAAACCTACCAATTGTTTGAATAGGTAGCTAACTCAAACAATTAATTAATATATTTTACTTTCCAAAGTTTAGACATTTGAGCATTCAAATATCACCTTCACAGAACCATTGTCCAAGCAATTAACAGATTTCCTATAAAGACGTGGTGACAAAATCAATTAACCAAACGAGCTTCAATGCATAATAATGGATACATGTACATTTATCTATGAAGCAAGGATACTCCAAAACTAGTCGGGTATAGGTATCGTATACGCATTGGATACCAATACTAGCCCAATACGTATCGGATAAGAAAAATAAGTATCCAATATTTAAATTCAATATTTAAATACATGAGGGATACTTCAGGGATAGGGCATGATACTTTCAAGATACAACGGAGTGAAAATGATTTTTTTTATTTCAAACTAGGTAACAATCAAAAGGGGTAAAGAGAATCATATACGTACACAATGCATAAAAGTATATAATTTTCACTTCATCGATAGATGCACATAGAGACATAAGTAAGAAAAAATCTTAGGCCAGACTTTGATCATATAAAGGCACACATCGTGCCATTGCAGATTCACACACAATGCAGCTTCTCTATCTATCTATCTATCTATCTATCTATCTCTATCTATCTATCTCTATCTCTATCTCTATCTCTATCTCTATCTCTATCTCTATCTATCTATCTATCTCACTCACTCACTCTCTCTCTCTCACTCACTCAAAGATTCGCAACACAAATTTTATGTGACTCGTATACAGACGTATATGTGCATATTCGCAATACATTCTTGTTTATATAGTATATTTATAAATATGCACACTGTATAATCTGTGTTTTACTTTATTTTCTGAGTGCATGGTGTATATACAAATGTATTTACAGTATGGATGTCTAATCTTTTTCCTAATTGTATCGATATTATATACACACATTGTATGCTACTGCAATATTACTAGTATATGCATATATATCTTTTTAGTACTTGTATTGATATTTTTTGGCTCTTTCCTATACCTAGTACAAGACTAAGAATTAACAAATATTTAATTTTTTACAGACATACCCCCGACACATTAGTATCTTGTTTTTTAGGTTTTGTCATATTGCCGTATTGGTATCATGTCATATCCGTATTCCGTATCCATGTTTCGCAGACATCTGTACATTAACATGTGTTAACACAAAAGATCCATTTGCATAGATGTGATTTTCCAAATACAAGAATACCAATATCACGATTCTCTTGACATAATTCTATGGAAAACACGAATACATATAGCCGACCCTAATTAATTAGAACTCAAAGACTGTTTTGTTTGCATGGTTTAGAATAACTAGATCAATTTTCGACAAAGATATAAGTTGTTTCACTATAAATTGCTGGTGAAATTAGGGTGGAAGATGGATTAAAAGCCGGATTCCTCATATAACTGCAATCCATGGATGTCCGCTGACGCATATTAATTATCTATTCCCATACCATCACGAGAAAACCCCCAAATTCTACATCAAAATACATATATAATCCCCAAATCTAGATTTGACATACCACCATATAACAATGTCAAAATGGAGCATATAAAGGAGAAAGAGAATTTACCAGAGGTTGATTGAGTGGAGGAGATTGAGAAGGCGGAGAAACGGTGGAGACGAGGCGGGAGATCTTTTCTGTGACCTTGTCTTTTAATGAAAACATCATTTTTTTACGAAATTGAACAGAAATGGAAACGGAGTTCGAACAATATAGGAACACGGAAATATATATTGTATCCGTGGAAACCATTTCAGAATGGTATTTTGTGTTCGAACAATATAGTAACCACCCATTTCCAAATAAAATCTTTTTCTTTTTCACATTTAAAGTAACTTCTAAATACAATTCATAAAATTGAATCAAATACCTCATCTTATCACTCCCTATTACAACCCAACTAGAGTGTGGTTCATGAAGTATGTAGAGTCATGTCACACTTCAGAAATTTTAATTAATTTTTATTCATTTTAATAAATCGAAAATCATAAGTCGTTGAAATCTCGGGATGTTTGGAAGCATTCATGATCGTCGAATATCACTTTGAGTAAGTCCGAGTAAGATGAGCGTCCTCGGCATGAAGTTAGTCGATGGTTGGGTGTTCGAATAAGTCCTAAATCGCGTTTAAAATCCATCGACCTGATTCGTTCTTCAAATCAAAATTCTTTATTCATGAAAGTCGTAGATAATCTGATTAGAAATCCAACACAACTTGGTCATGTCGATCGGTACACCTTACCGTCGTCGACCGGTCATGGCATTGCAGAGGGCATTTCTATTAAGTCTCGATCGGTCGAGCCAGAATCGTCGACCGGTCATGAAGGCCAAAATTCCTGCGCAATTTAATTAAATGAGAGGCAATTTGGTAATTTCATAGGGGGTCTATATATATTCAATTGGTCCGAAATTTGGAGGTCTTCTTCCCCATTTTGCAACCCTAGCTCTCTCTACCTCCCTCTCCCCTCTATCTCACTTCTCTCCTCCATACTTCTCCATCCATGGAGTTTCGGAAGAAACGTGAAGTATTAACGTCGACGACCTCGCTCCCCTCTCCGCGGTGATATGCATGGATCGTCCATTCATTGTGAGTTCTTCTCCCTCTCCAAAACCCTAGGTTTTATATTGGTTGCTCGTCTAAGGTTTTGGTCTTCTCTAACGTTGTAGAGCTTCGCGGTGGTGAGCTTGGTTTACACCGGCCATGGAGGTTTTCCAGTGAAGTTTTCCGCGCGAGTGTCACCGGAGCTCCGATTAAGGTAGAGTTTTCTATCCCTCTCGTTTATGATATCGGTCTTCTCCTTTCCCCCTTGCGATTGTACTTAAATTCATAGTCTTGAAAACTTGTACGAAAACAACGTTCACGGGCTGTCGTTCACTTCAATTGGTCGCGTATGGGTATTGTCTAAGGTCTCTATGAATTCCCTAGGAAGTCAATTATTCGATTCCGAGTTCGATTTCGAAAAGCCCCAATTTTATAAAAAAATCCTTCGTTGTCGATTTATAAAATTAAATTGGGGAAGGTAACTTGTTTTGAATTTCTTTAGGTGTTGGTGGGTGGAAACAATGTCTTGATACGTTTTTTTGGAAACTGAATAATTGGAACGTTTTGCTAATAAACGGAATGTTTGGAAATAACGGAAGGAAAGTCATATTTTGGGATGACACGTCGACTAGGAGGTTGTTTGCCCTAGGTCACACGGAATATATAAAATAATAAAATATGACAATTGCTATGCGAGGAAATTGAGTTGGCTATTATTATTCGGGTATTTGGGAGTACCTTGGGTGGCTTGTCTAGCACCCACGACATTGCACAATAGGGGGGTTGTCTGGCCCCTCCCAACGAATTGGGTAATATGAGGAAAATGACGCGTTTAGTGATTGACGAGCCTCTAATACGGAATTAGCCAAAAACTCATATATATATATTGATTGACACTTTCCTTGATTGCTCTATGAGGCATAGAATTAAATTACAAGTAAAGCTTAGATACAAATAGGAATTGGGACACATTTGAATAACGAACATGGGTCTTTTACTTAGTGTAGTTATGATACTTGGACACAATTCCCATTTGGCCTTGTCTAGGAAAACCTTTGGAAAATGTTGGTAACTCTCTCTTGAGTCTCGTAATACCTTTACCTTACGATGAGTCGAATGTGGAAAGAAGGAATAAAACTTATTGTTTTGTGGTAGGGTAATTCGAGTTTTGCCACGCGTCAAGGTTATAGCCGCACAACCCAGTTCCAGCGCGGACACAAACTGCCATGTCATCAGTAATCTGCGTTGTGTGGATTAGGTCTGTCCTGTGTGGCTAGACATCCCCGTAGCGCGGGGTCTTTTTATCCAGTATGACATTTGTCGGACCAGGTCTAGTACATCTAGACACGTGTCCCCGCAAAACTCGCTGTGCGGATTTGGTCGGATCCGTGTGACCGACATCCACCTGCGCGGCACCCAGTAAAACAGTGCGGGAAGAGAGGCAGAAGAGGAGTCCACGTGTCAACTGGCCAGAGGGCGGTGCGACAGCATGCGTGTCATACTTTCCCTTCCCAAAAGAATATCCAGTCCCCAAGAGCAGTGGAAAGGTGTGCAGACGTGAGTTCTTGTCGGGAATGTGGCAGACTCGCGCTCTGCCCAAGGAGAACAGTTGAAAGGTCCGAGGAAGACCTCGTTCCCAGCAAGAAGCTGGGAACCTAGAAGGTAGAGGTATTTAAGGAGGAGTCTATCCACCTGAGAAAGGTACATGCTAATTTGCTCTCTCACCCTCTTGTGCTTATAGTTCACAGTTTATCTTCGATCAGGACTAACTTAGTCATCGGAGAGCTTTCCCGCCGCTAGAGGCGGGAGGTCCTCTAACTATTTTCTTTGAGCACAGGATCAGGTAAAGCCGGAGTAAGTTGGCAAAGCAACCAGTCAATCCAAAAAAGTAACCGTTTACTGGCAAGAGAAGAGTAAGCACTTTTTACCCCCGTACAATTGGCGTCGTCTGTGGGAAAACCACCCACAAAAGCAAGAAAAGTCATTAAGAGCTCAAAACCAGTTGACAAGAAATGATGAATCATAGCAAGGAAACCCCTAACGCCGTTGGAAAGGGGAAGCGCCCAGGGGCCACGCATTCTGATCCTCCTCCGGTGCCCAGAAAAGTTACCAATAACCAATCACGTCTCCTGGATACTCGTGGAGGCGTTCCTGGCCTGGAAGGGACCTCAAAAAACCCCGCCAGAGGCGCTCGGAACCCACTGAGAATTTGGGATGGCGTCCAAGAAAGCCAGAATCAGGACAACCGGGAGATGGAGCACTTCCAGGAAGGTGACAGCAGGTCTCGTTCCGATTACACTTTATCACCAACCAGGTCCAAGTCGATCAGAGACGAAGACTTGGTCGAGATCATCAGGACGTAGAACCAAGCCATTCAGCGCTTGGGGCTGCAGGTAGCAAGGTTGTCCAAACAACCTGAAGAGAAATATAAACAAGTTGGCCATCAACACCAACGTATAGGGCCCCAGACGAGCCAGACCAAATGGGATCTCCCTCACCCTTCTGGAAATCAAGTCACAGAACTGGAAGGGACGGGGAGAGCCCAACAGCAGAACAACAGAGAGGGAAGGAACCCACCCCGTCGCCGGGATAGGCGTAGGGTTTCTCGAGA
Source organism: Monotropa hypopitys (assembly GCA_002855965.1). Taxonomy (NCBI): domain Eukaryota; kingdom Viridiplantae; phylum Streptophyta; class Magnoliopsida; order Ericales; family Ericaceae; genus Monotropa; species Monotropa hypopitys. The sequence continues at coordinate 5,897 of NMUG010008411.1, read as the reverse complement.
TCCCACTCAGCCTAGTGAGCACCAGAGCAGGACCAACAGTTACGTAGGTGACTCGCACCAGCAGATGTCAGCTCTCCGTGTGCGGGACTTGAGAGATCAGTTCCCTCCCAGGGCTCCCGCACAAGGCGAGCGCGCGGGTAGACAGCAGAACCCCGCCCCAGTCAACTCCGTGCCAACAAACTTTGAGGACATGAGGATGTGGCTGGACGAGCGTCTCAAGGACCGGGCAATGTCCCAGGAGACTGCCAAAAGGGCTATTCAGCAGATCACTTCCACCCCGCTCTTCAGGGAAATCACCAGCTACCAGATCCCTAGAGACTTCAATCTTCCCAACTTCTAGAAGTACGACGGGAGGACAGTCCCCGTGGCACATCTAAACAACTTTTAGGAGTCCCTTATTTTGCACAAAGGGGACGAGAGCCTGTACTGCAGGATGTTTGCATCTAGCTTGGGTCGGACAGCGCTCAACTGGTATCACAAGTTAGTGCCGCGATCAATTTGTAGCTGGGAGCAGTTGGCCGAAACCTTTGTTGGTAGGTTCATGACCAGCCGAGCAGCGTCCAAACACTTTGATTCTCTGACTTCGTTGAGAAAACGATCAGATGAGTCTCTCAGAGCGTATGCCGGTAGGTATGTGGATATCTACAACGAGTTTGAGGACTGCACCGAAAAACAAGCAATTTTAATGTTCAGATTGTGGCTTTCCTTTGGCGAGAAGCTAAGGGAATCCCTGACTCTGACCCCAGTGGAGACCTTCCCCGAGCTGATGGAGCGAGTGGAGCAACATGCAAAGCTGGAAGAAGAAGGCCTCGTAGAAGTAGGCAGCCATGCCAATAGATCACACCGGACCAATGTGGTGGATTCTGCTGGCAGGAAGAGGAGCAGAAAGAGGAAGGCATCCCATCAATCTCACTCCGAGAAGGCAGAAGAGGCTGAGACAACTCTACAGGCTGCTTACAGGATGCCCAGGCCAGGCCTTGAGGCCTACAAAGCCATCAGGACAAAGTTCAACACCTCTATCTACAGAATGGTTCACCCTTTGAAAGACGAACCTTTCTGGAGATGGCCAGCCAAGCAAGGAGGAAACCAAGAAGAGATGGAGGCAACGGGACTTAGGTGTAGCTATCACAAAGAGTACGGCCACATGACCGAATAATGCCTGTCACGGCCTGTATTTCAAAAAAAAAAAAAGAATTTCCGGAATATCGGTTCGTATTCTAAATTAGATTCTAAATCTAAATTTATTTTATCTTAAAAACCTAGTGCGATTTTAAGGTGGTTGACCCTAGGATGAGGTAGAGGATTCAATTACGAATCCAACGCAATTTGAATCGCGTCAATCGGAGTCTGGGTGAGAAAGTTATGCGCGTTCTAAGTTTTCTTCGTTTGCTCATAGAAAATCCCAAAAGGTTGGTTATCGATAACGGGATTGTGGTTATCGATAACGGGATCCCCCAAACCCCATAGAAGGTCCAGAAAGTTTATTTATCGATAAAGGGTCTGTGGTTATCGATAACGGGTTGTTTTCCAAACCCCATAAAAAGTCCAGAAAGTTTGGTTATCGATAACGGGTTTTGTGGTTATCGATAACGAGTCGTTGAGAGTTTGGTTATCGATAACGGGCTTGTGGTTATCGATAACGAGTTGTTTTTTTGGTTCCTTGGTCAGGACCCGAGGATCTGGTTATCGATAACGGTTTTTCTGAAGGCTTATGGTTATCGTTAACGGGCCAGTCGGACAGCTTTTCACTAAGGGTTTTTATGTCTTTTTCCTAGGGCTATATAAGCCCATTTTGGCCCAATTTTTAGCCATATCAACCATTTTGAAAACCCTATCTCTCTCTCTAATATTCTCTCTCTACCTCCATTGATGCTCTCTCCTCTCTCTTCAAGACCAAGGCCCTAGAGGTCTCGAATCCAATTTCCCGAAGGAGAAACGTTGCTCTACGCATCGAGAGCTCTCCAGCAACGTGCATATCGAAGTCATTCTCCACGAATTTTTGGTAAGTCGATTTCTCAAAGTGGGTTTCTCATGTTTTCTCTTTAGAGAATATTGTTCTAATCGTTATTGCCATCGTATTGATATACATAGGTTCACGAGCACCGAAGTTTGACGTGTCTAGGATTTTCCTCCGTTGGTGTGCGCTTTAAGGTAAATATGTTCCTATCTCGTGTATTTGTCGATATGTAGCTCACTAATGATTTCAAAAATCAAGAATTTAATGATTTCATAAAAATCCCCAAGTTTTGAATAAATGATAGTTTTTGAGAAATTGATGTAATTTGATTCGCATTCATGTATGATCTAGTATCCTTGATAGGATTAAAATGCGAGAATGGGTGAATTGGGTTGAGAGTATGAATAGACGATCGTTCGGGGAAAATTCAATGATGTGGGTACCTTGTGGATTTTGTTGGAATTGAGGAGGTAGGATACCCTCTCGACCTTGTATCGGTCTTAGTGAGCGACATTGTGGTATTGGATCGTTCGTCGGCAAGTGTTAGCGTGGTCTCTTGTCATGGAGATGACCATGGTACCGTGGGCACCCTTGTGTTTGATGAAATGCCTATGAGAGGTAAAGGACTTGGAAATTGGTGAATTCGTCACCTTAGGTTAGGAAACTCGTTCCTAGACCTTGGATATATGTTATGGTCTTACCGGATGAACTCGTCATCCTTGGTTTGGGAACTCGTCCCTCGTTAGCAAACTTATTGCTCTTGTTGGGTGAATTCGTCATCCATGAGTCGGGAACTCGTCCCTTGTGGCAAATTCGTTGCCCATGTTGGAGAATTCGTCTCATTCGACTCAAACTCTAAAATCTACCTAATCTACTTATATTAATCAATCAACAAATAACAACACAAAAAGGATTTGGGTGTGATAGGTGATCAACTCGTGATCATAGGACCAATTCGTGGTCACATGTGTGTATAGGTTAGTTCTTGAATTTGTTGAGACTACCTAGATCAATTCGTGATCTTCGGGCCAATTCATGGTCATTCGAGTGTGAGTTTGGTTCTTGAATTCGTTGAGACAACCTGAATCAATTCGTGATTCACTCGGGAGCTAGTCAACCCTTGAATTCGTCAAGGCGACTATAAATCGATGAACGGCTTGATGGTTTTTCTGTGGTCCAAAACTAGCCCAAGGTTGACTGTAGGACCGATTCTAGAATTCGTTCAAGAGGTCTCGAATCCCTTGCGGCCTTTTTTTAAAATGTTCCAAGCCGGGAGTTGAACCAACTAAAGTTCAAGATAATAAATCCACCTACTTGTACTACCTATATGAGTATATATAGAGGGAGTGAGAATACCCTTGGCAAGGATTGGATGTGGACTTGTGGATCTTATTGTGGGTGATTCTAGCCAACTCGTGGCTTTAGCAAGTGTGAGGACTTAGCCAATTCATGGCATTGGATAGCTTGAGGCTTGGAGCCAAGTCGTGGCATTTGTATCCGTTGTGTTCAGGCCAATGTGTGTGTGGCATTGGTATGTTTTGATTTGAGGCTAAGTTGGGAGATGAACTACTAGTTGGTAATGGACTATCATAGAGAGTGTTGGTTGGCCTTGTCTAGGCAATATTCGGTTGTATGGTAGAGGAACCCTTCGGAAAAGTACCTGGTAATACTTATGTGTGATGAGGTAGAATTATATTCGTGGAGTGACCTCGTGTCGTGGTCTTGGTACTAGTTGGTGACTTCTTTCCGGTCAAGATTTGATTGTTCAAATAGAAGGTTTGGTTTCCGTTACGACAGTTGGATAGATGCGACTAAGTTATGAAGTTATCGGAGCTTGTGGTATGCGTGTAATAAAAGTGAGTATGAGGATGAAATCTAAGAGGTATGTAGGAGTCTCAATTATGCTCGAGGGAGTTGGGGAAATATGTTGGTTAAGTTACCTTGTGTTTTGAGAATGAGGTAAGTAGTGTGATTAAGGCAATACCATGTGTGTTATGCAAAGAGGAGATAAATAAGTATCAGTTCAATATTATCATGGCAGTGGTAGGTAATAGTGTCGTAGAGTGAAATTTTATTTGGAAGTCATATGGTAATGATAGGGCAGAAGTTGAAGTTTTTGTTCTTAATGGTTGTAAGAGGTAATTCTTAGAAGTTTAGCAAAGACTGATATTATGGGGAAGTGAATATTCAAAGGAAATAAATTGGACTGGGCACGTTACTTAGTAGCGACATGGATTTAGAGAAATTGCTTGAGTTACGAGAAACTTATGGAAGTTAGAGAGTTTAGGTGGGATATGAGAGTTTTTGGTGTGCATTGAAATGGGATAAGTTTTGTTGTGGTTTTTGAGAATATTATTTTTAGCGATGAAGGGTAAAGGAGAGAAGTCAAATACTAAGGATACATGTTGAAAATGTAAGGAGTGTTGATAAAATGTGTTAAGAAACTATAAAATTTTTAGAGGTAGTCCTATGCTTGGGATTATGTGTTCTGGAGAAAAGGTGAGAAAATGATGACAAAACAAGAAAGTATTTTTCGGTAGCAGGCACTTGACATAGAATTTTGATTATGTTAGTGGAGTAAAGTATGTGGAAAGAGGAATGCATGGTTAATGTGATGTTGGGAGCTATAGTGAGATTTACCATTGATTTCCTATATGGTTGAGGGTGAATTGTTTTACACTACATTAGAAATGAGCACTATTGGAGGTGGGAAAGTGGTAAAGTTTGAGTAAGAGTAATAATTTCTAAATGAAAGAAAGAGTTACGATTAGAAGAGAGTAGTGGGTATCTTTCCTTGTAAGAGAAATGTTAAACAAGGTAGTCATTGGTGAGGTGATAATCATAGAGAGTATAGTGGTTTGGCGAAGTATGAATACCCCTTAAGAAAAATTTTGGTTGTGTATAAAGTATGGGAGTATTTAACCTTGTTGGAAATAAATGTAGAGAGTTGACGGAAGTTATTTAGTTCCGGTTTATAAACTGCAACCTTTGAAGACAGGATGAACAAACGATATACTTATAAAGTACTCTTTAAGTGTTGGCTTGTGGTCAACAGATTATACAAATCAATAAATTTCCCCAGTGAATTATGTTATGAAGGGGAGTATGGCAGAGTAGCGCAGCGAAAGCATGGTGAGACCCTTTGTAAGTTTATAGAAGTCTCTATTCAATTAAGACGAGTTGAATTTATTTCTATATGCATTCATATGTTAATGCAAGACGCTATTATGAGTAATGTGATGAGTAAAGATGTGACAATGTTGAGTGTGGCCTGTTGGGGCAAGTCCAATATATGGACTAGAGGTGCGTGGCACTTGCTTCTGTGTGTGATGTACCCTTTTAAGGGTAGGCATGATTCAAAATTTGTAAAAATTTAAAAACTTGAATCACAGTATCATAATATATGCAAATGTGAGAGTGGCATGTGAGTGCCAGTATTGTGGAGGACCGGAAAGAATGGTTCCTTATAATGCCTAAGTCTTTAGATATGAGAAAGATGGCTCAAATTTTACGTAAATTATAATTACGCTTCAATTAGCAATGCGTGTGAGAGGTGCGTGTTCGAAAGTGGATTATTGTGTTGAATAGGCGGGTTACGTTGCTGTAAGTTACTGTGGTTAAACATAGTAAGTAACGGTGATAATGCCGAGATGGGTAATTAGCAAGTAACTATCTTTTCGAAGTAGAAGTAAGGGTAGATGGCCCTATATGAATTTGACTTGTGAAGTAGCAATATCATTATAAAAACCATCATATATTAGCTACATCTAATGTATAACGTTGAGAGTTTGAGGTTTTACTCTTGAATGTAGAGAGTTGTGCAAGTTGTATGAAAGTCCAATTATCTAGTGTAAACACTTTGGTGTTAATTTGGGATTATGAGGCATGTAAGTTGTCATGCGGCTTGAGTAGAGTTGTGATTTAGCCTTGGGTGTTTAGA
>NMUG010008410.1:0-11658 GCA_002855965.1 Monotropa hypopitys | reverse complement strand
TGAGTCACAAGGCATTCCTTTAATCCGAGTCTAGTAGCTACTGCAAACTTTCACTCTAGAGTACGGATACAGGAATTTTATTTTATTTAAAAGTGTTTTAGGGAAAGCGAATGTGAATCGCTAAAGAGAGATAGAATATATATATATATATATGCATGGACAGGGGTATAAGATATCATATATATAAACCGAGCTGGATATATTCTGAGCTAGACGGCAAGTATATAGCATACCAACAAGGTCGGGCTATAGAAATGAAAATGTAAGCAGAAATTGTATTTCCGGGGCGAAGATATTTTTATGTTCTTCTCATACGCGACAGCGGAGCCGGCATAGCCAAGCATGTGTCGAATTCTAACGAGGAGAAAGACATAAAGTAACAAATTCTCTCCCACGTAAGTTCTCCCCCTCTCTATATATATTTTTTCATTCTTCTCCCTCTCTTCTTTCTAATTTTGAAGGCCTTCCCTTAGGTTTTGAGAGAAATCTCATTCATTAACATCGACGAGGACTCCCCGATCTACACATTGATGGTCTCGGATTGTGGTGGTGTGTTGGACGTTTTCTGGCGACCTTGGAGCTCCGTCGAATCTCCGGTGGGTAAACTTCTCTCTATTATTAAGTATGTGTGTGTGTACCCTCGGGCCATTCCCATAGTTTCGTTGTATCGATATCGCATTTATGAAGTTAGGAATTTTACTTGCTTGATGTAATCTAGGAAATTCAAGGAATTGAGTGGTGATCTTGTGCCCACTAGGTATTTGATATAATGCCCAAGGGGCTTATGAGTCAAATTGAGGGATCTTAGAATTGTATTATGGTTAATTGAGTCTAAGTATCACTCGAGAATAATGTGAGCGTCACGTGTTCGATGAAATTCTCGTGGGAGGGATGACTTGTGTGTTTGGTGACTTGAAAGATGATTGGTGGCAATTGGAGTTTAGGGTCATTAAGTGTTCGCCGAAATGCCATTGTGAACCTTAAATCGTGTTTTGAGATTATCGTGACATTTGAATTGTAGTAGGGCTTGTATATGGAGTAAATGGGGTGCGTTGAGTTTTCAGGATTGTTATAAGTCCCTTAGAACCTAGGGGACACCGGGTGTTCGATGAAATCACTACGTGGGCATTGTAATGGGATTGGGTGTTTAAGTCCCCTCCCTCCATGTTTTGGCAAATCTTGGACCTCTCTTAGCCCCTTTGTGGTAAAATGTTGGTTTTAAACATTTGATTGAGGTTGACTTGTCGTGGTGGTTGTCTCCCTTGGATTGGCCAAGGTTGAGCTAGTGATTGAAGAAATTACGTAAGTGGTTCAATACACCCAAATGAATGTCAAATATGGAGGAGGTGCCCCACGAGGGCTACTCGTACCCAACCTTGAATCTATCACTTAAAAAGAAACGTGACAGAATACATCGACATGGAAATGCGTTCTAGATGGAATAAGGTAGTTTGATGACCTTGGCTAGACACGGTAACAACGATAAAAGAAAATGAAAGGATGAATTAAGAATGGACTTATGAGGGGATTCTTAGATTTATTACTAATTGCGATGGAATCACTTAACAACGTGAAATCATAGGGTACCATGGGGCCTCCCAAATGATTTGGGGAATGCTGGAATATTATATGCGGAAATGGACTTATGATGAGATTCCCTGGGTGGTCGCTCCACCCACGACATTGTGCACACTGGGGGTCTCTTGGCCCTCCCAACGAGTTGGGGAATGACGGACGGGAAGGTTAGTGTGCCGACAAGCCACTATACCGGATCCAATCAAATATAAAACGATTCTCAAGTATGATAAAAGAACATGAAAGGATAAATTAAGAATGGACTTATGAGGCGATTCTTGGATTTAGTCATAGTGTAAGTTATGAAACGATCGGCAATATGTAACGAGGATGGTAGGGTAACCGGAATGGACTTGGCTAGGGATTCCGTTGATTATCCATATAGTGAATCAAATAAAATGGACAGATAGAAAGGAAAGAAAGAAACATCTCAAATGTAACATCCCAAACCTTCAAGAACAATAAAAATGCGGAATAAAATTTTTCTTAAGTGAAATGCCTCAAAGCATCCTTATTAAGACAATTAAAAGATCACATCCCATCCATAGACAAACCACTAAATCATTAAAGTCCACAAAGCCTCAACAACTAGAAAGTACTAATATAAAACAAATGTTCTATTAAGGGAACAATTTCCAAAACTAAGTAACAACTGAAAAAGAATAGGTAAATCTGCAAGAACTAGCTACTACCAACAAGCACACTACCAGCCCAAGTCTCCTTCCTGGAAACACTACTCTCTAGCCTCGTAATGGACCGCTATCACTGATTACCTATTTTCAAGTCAAAAACAAGAAAACAGAGTGTGAACATATATTCATCGCAAGTTCTAGATGAAAGGCATGTAAAAGCACGATTTAACTTTAAAAACACAATGTTCCAAAAATAGGAAAGATGCAATGCCATGTGATGAACTAATTTCCTTCTCAACTTTCACATTTTTCAAAGCCTTCATACGTAATATAATTCTGGACCGCAACCCCTTTTTCTCAAAATAGTGGACTTCTCATATCCCTTTTTCTTCCAAAATAGCTATTGCTATATGCAATAGTTCCTGCACCACGTACACTATCACATGTAACCACAGCCCCATTCCATCATGTCGTCGAACCGCAGCCCAACCTCGACATGGAACATGTTACCGAACTGCAGCCTGACTTCAACATGTTAAGGGGTATCCCTCATGGCCATATAGGCACCAATCCTCTTCCGTCATATCTCATATACATATAGTATAATTTAATTTCCAAAGCTCATTCACAAAACATGCCCATAGACTATAGTTTTCCTCAAAAACTTCCTTCTCAAAACAATTGTTCCAAAACCTTTGTTATATACAAAATCCTCATAAAACATACACATGCTAAACATATGCAACATGCCATGCAACTTCCCATGATTTGTGCAATTACATAAAAATAAAAGAGCACAAGCATCTATAATATCGAGATGTTACATCCCTACACTCACCGATACCGCGTAGCCAAGCTTCTCTTTTCCTTTGTTCAAGGCGTCAAGATTCTCCACGGGATTTCCTGTCAAAACAACTAACAACTTCAGTTCACAATATATATAATCTGACAAAGAGAAATGAAATCATGAAATTACATCACCAGTTAGATAATCCTTCTTAAACCTCTTATAAAAGTCTTTTAATTAACCACCAATATCTTCCAAAACATCCCAAGGGTTTACCAAAAATTGCCAGAAAATTACTAACCATGACCGGTCTACCGCTTTCTTGCGACCGGTCGAGACCACAAAAATAAACTTACTGACATTCCATGATCGGTCGACCGCGTTACCCGCGACCGGTCACAGCAGGCATAAAAAACCTACTGCTATATCACGACCGGTCGATCGAGTACACGTGTACCGGTCGCCGCTATACAGAATCGAATTTTTCTGAAATTTGTTTTTGAAGAACTCTAAATCTCCAACCTCCATAACTTCGATCTAAAAGATTTAAAACCAACAAATCAAAGTATTCAAAGTGTTCTAACCATTCCCACACTAAACATACTCAAAACTAAACTCCTACAATCCTTTGATTCATCAAAAATCCATGATTTGATCATTTAGATCTAGGATTTTTTCAAAAACGAGATTAGACACTAATCCTTCAATTTTTGCGATTAACAATAGTATAAACTACATGAATGTGTAGGTACTTACAATGTGTACAAGATTCGTGAAAAGATTAACTTTAAATCCTTGCTTCAAGGCCTTCAATTTTTGATTTCTTCCTCAATCCTCCTAGCCACCTCTCTCTCAACCTCTCTAGAGCAAACACTTAGGTATAATCATAAAGATTAGTCTAATAACAACCCTAATACAGATTTTTGAAGTAGTTTACCTCCTTACCCTTCCACTAAAATATCTATTTACCCTTATGTGCCATTATTTATATTCATAATATACTTAATACCTCTTAAGCATATTTTATAATAATTTAACTCCTTAATTAAATACCCCTTTTGTTAAAACTCAACATGAAGAATAATAATCTTTCTAATTCTCCTTTGACAATCTTTAAAATATTTATATTTTATAATTAATTGAGACGGGTATTACAACTCCTCCCCCTTAGGAAATTTCGCCCCCAAAATTTAAAGCAAGTAAAAATAGAAACATGAAAATAGGTGCGGATATTTCTCCCGCATCACATCCTCGCTTTCCCACGTCGCTTCCTCGACTCCATGATTTCGCCATAAAATCTTGATTAAGTGGACCACCTTGGAGCGTAGCACCTGCTCCTTGCGATCCAAAATCTTTATCGGCTTCTCTTCATAAGTCAAATCTTCATGCAACTCCAAAGGTTCTACTTCTAATACATGCGTCGGGTCACCCACATACTTCCGAATCATTGACACGTGAAACACACTGTGCAAACGAGCCAACTCTACCGGCAAGGCCAAACAATATGTTGTCGCTCCTACTCTATCCACGATCTAATACGGGCCAATGTACCTCGGTGCTAATTTTTCTTTTCCCTTAAAACGATCAACACCCTTCCACGGCGAAACCCGCAAAAATACATGATCATCAACCTCAAATTCTAGTTCCCGTCGCCTATTGTCTGCGTAACTTTTCTGACGACTTTGAGCAACCCTCAATCTTTCCCTTATGAGTTTAACCCCTTCTAAAGCTACTTGAACCAATTCTGGTCCCAAAATTTGACGTTCACCCACCTCGCTCCAACAATGTGGTGTCTGACACCTCTTACCATATAGTGCCTCAAATGGTGCCATACCAATACTACTCTAAAAACTGTTATTGTAAGCAAACTCGATCAACGGTAAATAGTTTTCCCAACCTCCAGAAAAATCTAAAACACAAGATCTCAACATGTCCTCAAGCATTTGGATAGTCCTCTCCGACTGTCCATCCGTTTGAGGGTGAAAAGCAGTACTAAACCTCAAAGATGTACCAAGAGCCTATGGTAAACTCGCCCAAAACCTCGATGTAAACTCAGGATCCCTATCACTGACAATCGACACCAGTGCTCCATTCAATCTAATGATCTCATCTATATAAATCCTGGCATGACGATCTGTAGAGAATGAAACCCTCACGTGAAGAAAATGAGCGGACTTTGTCAATCGATCCACTACAACCCAAATAGAATCAAAGTTACCCTTAGACTTAGGCAAACTCACAACGAAATCCATTGTCACGCAGTCTTATTTCTACTCGGGTATTGGCAAACTCTGACTAACCCTCCCGGTCTTTGGTGTTCAATCTTCACCCTTTGACAAATAAGACATCTAGCAACAAAATCAGCGATATCCCTCTTCAACCCTTTCCACCAATAATTTTCCTTCAAGTCACGATACATCTTTGTCGACCCCGGATGCATAGAAAATTTCGAACTATGACCCTCCTCAAGAATATTCTTCCTATGTTTTCCATCTTCCGGCACACAAACCCCATTCCTAAACATCAACATACCATCCCCACGAATACTAAACTCTGATTTTTCTCCCAACAAGATCTGCTGTCGAATCTTCTCTAGAAACACATCATTTTTCTGACCCTCTCTGACATGATCCATAAACAATGACCTCACCACAAAATTTGCCAACAAAACCTCATTCGACCCCAATGACAATTCAATACCCAAACCACTCAATTCAGAAAATTTCTCAATTCTAGCACAAGTCAAACATGACACCCGACTCACAGCCTTTCTACTCAAGCATCAGCTACCACATTCGCTTTCCCTGGATGATAGTAAATATTACAATCATAATCTTTAATCAGTTCCATCCACCTACGTTGCCTTAGATTCAAATATTTTTGGGTAAATAGATACTGTAAACTTTGATGATTGATAAAAATCTCACAAGTCACCCCATATAGATAATGCCTCCAAAGTTTTAGTGTAAATACTACTGCCGCTAACTCCAAATCGTGTGTAGGGTAATTCCTCTCATGGTTTTTCAATTGCCTCGATGCATATACTATGACTTTCCATCGTTGCATCAACACACACACCAATCCACAAAGCAACGCATCACTATAGATCACCAAACCATCAGTCCCTTTCGGAATAGTCAAAATAGGTGCCGAAACCAATTTCTCCTTCAAAATCTGAAAGCTACTCTCGTACTCCTCTGACCAAACAAATTTGACTCCCTTTCTAGTAAGTATAGTCATTGACATAGCAATAACGGAAAATTTTTCAATGAACCATCTATAATAACCCGCTAGTCCCATGAAGCTACGGATCTCAGTCACACAAGTAGGCCTCTCCCAATTCACAACCGCCTCAATCTTTTTAGGGTCCACACAAATACCCTCACTCAAGATTATATGACCCAAGAAGACCACTCGATCAAGCCAAAACTAACATTTATTAAGTTTTCCATACAATTATTTTTCCCTCAACCTTTGCAAGACTAGCCTCAAATATTCTTCATGTTCTTCCCTAGACTTTGAATACACCAAAATATCATCAATGAACACTATAAAAAAGGAGTCCAAATACGATTGAAACACACTATTCATCAAGTCCATAAACACTGCTGGTGCATTCATCAACCCAAAAGGCATAACCATAAACTCATAGTGTCCGTATCTAGTACGAAAGGCCATTTTCGCTACATTACAGTCTCTAACTTTCAATTGATGATAACCGGACCTCAAATCAATTTTCGAAAATACTAAGGCTCCGTGAAGTTGGTCAAAAAGATCGCCATTTCTAGGCAATGGATATTTATTTCTCACGGTGACTTTGTTCAACTGCCTATAATCTATACACATTCTCATCGAACCAGCCTTCTTTTTCACAAACAACACAGGGGCTCCCCAAGGTGACACACTAGGTCTAATGAATCCCTTATCAAGTAATTTTTTCAATTGCATCTTTAATTCATATAATTCGGCAGGTGCCATCCTATAAGGGGCAATCGATATAGGACTAGTACTCGGAACCAACTCAGTGGTGAACTCTACTTCTCTAATCGGAACCACACCCGGTAACTCTTATGAAAAAACGTCTTGAAATTTTTTCACAATAGATATATCCTCAATACTCCTCTCATTTTTCTCAGAATCAAATACATAGGCCAAAAACCCTTCGCAACCCTTATTCAACAAAGATATAGCCTTCAAGGACGAGATGACACGTCTAGACAATTCCACACTATCACCACAAATCCTCAAATTGGGTTTACCAGGAACTCGAAACAAACCTCTTTGCTAACAAAATCAATAACCGCAAAATGAGTGGCTAAGAAATCCATCCCCAAAATTACATCCAAATCTGACATGTCTAACGGAATCAAGTCTGACAACAAAAGCTCACCACTTACCCAAATTTCACATCCCGGATAATAAGACCCGAGTTCAACCACATTCCCCACTGGTGTCGATATAAATAAAGTGTAGCCTAATAGTGACAATACTCTATCCATGCGTGCACCAAAAACAGTAGATATAAAGGAATGCGTAGCACCATAATCAATCAAAAATCATGCATAAAGAGAAGATACGCGTATAATACCTATCACCATGTCTGGATTAGTTTGAGTTGCTTGCCGATCCAAAGCAAACACTCTATCATGAGAAGTCTAACCCGTGGTGCCTCTATTTGCTCCTGTAGCCGCACTGCCCACTGAAACCACTGGTTGCTCACACTCGTATGACTTATGCCCCAAAACCCCACATTTGAAACACTTCACACCATTACCACCCTCAACACAATCCCTTGCTAAGTGACCCAATGAATTGCACTTGAAGCACTTTCGCACAAAGTATTTACCCTCAGATTCCACTGGTTGACTCACAGTTCTTTCTTGCTTGCTTTTCCATCCACTACCTTGACTACCCTTGCCACTCCCACCATGACTCTTACTAAATCTTGATTTAGAATTACCACTTCTAAAGCCACTTCCTCCCGACTTCTCATTATCATTTTTAAACCTTTTTCTATTCTCCTCCCTCGACCGAGCATTTTGCATATCGACCCAAGTCCTCTTAGCCATATCCACAAGATTCGCATAATTAGTCTCCCGAAACTGCAAACGTTTTGTGTACATGATTGGTGTTAATCCATTCGAAACTTATTACACCTCAAACCTTCAGCACTAACTATCTGCAGTGCATATCTAGACAACTGTGCAAACTTCGCTTCATACTCTGATACAGACATTCCCCCTTGTCTCAAATTTGTAAAGCTGCTATCTGCTCAACTGGAAACTTTCCGGATAATACTGCTCATTGAATCCTCTCAAGTCTCTTAAAAGTCTCCCACTAGTTTCTAACCTCACCACGAAAAAGAAAATTGGCCAACACCACCCTTTGGTCACCTACCACTCCCATAGTATCTAAGACCAACTCGACCTCCTTCAACCACTCTTCAGCCACCATGGGGTCATTTGACTCTTCAAACACGGTACTACAAAGCCTTTTGAACCTTTCTAGAAGTCCAGTGCCCACACCTCTATCCATATTCTGATTATTCTGCCACTGGAAAAACAAGTTTTAATTTTTAGCTAGTTGTGCTATGGCCGCCATCATCCGGGCCTCTTCTCCTACTATAGGTGGTACACCACCTCCACTACTAAGGTTTTCCCTATTGACACTAGCTTCTTCCTCTGGCATTTGATTGATCGGTTCCATTGATCCCTGTAATTTCACAACAAGAAACAACATGGTGGAAACAAGTGTTAGATGCCAAAAACTCACGTGTTAGTCAAACACATCTCAATGACTCAATGCATGACTTGACATCCTATGGTCCACTACTTAGCCAATTCTACCCAACCCCTCAAACCCTTAGTATTTTGTTATATTATGCTTTCCACTTAACTTTCCAAGACTTCCCATTGGAAGAGAACTTTTATCGGGTGTTCTTCCAATCAGATTTCAAGGTAAGTCCATGGGTGTCAAAGACACGCATAATAATTCCAAAACACTAATACCATAACTTCCGACCATTACCTCAAACTCATACCTCAAGTACAGTTTCCATCAATCACATGGTCTCCTAACTCGGACCTAGAACCTAAGCTCAGATACCAAGTTGTAACATCCCAAACCTTCAAGAACAATAAAAATGTGGAATAAAATTTTTCTTAAGTGAAATGCCTCAAAGCATCCATATTAAGACAATAAAAAGATCATATCTTATCCATAGACAAACCACTAAATCATTAAAGTCCACAAAGCCTCAACAACTAGAAAGTACTAATATGAAACAAATATTCTATTAAGGGAACAATTTCCAAAACTAAGTAACAATTGAAAAAGAATAGGTAAATCTGTAAGAACTAGCTACTACCAACAAGCACACTACCAGCCCAAGTCTCCTTCCTGGAAACACTACTCTCTAGCCTCGTAATGGACCGCTATCACTGATTACCTATTTCCAAGTTAAAAACAAGAAAATAGAGTGTGAACATATGCATCGCAAGTTCTAGACGAAAGGCATGTAAAAGCACGATTTAACTTTAAAAACACAATGTTCCAAAAATAGGAAAGATGCAATGCCATGTGATGAACTAATTTCCTTCTCAACTTCCACATTTTTCAAAGCCTTCATATGTAATATAATTCTGGACCGCAGCCCCTTTTTCTCAAAATAGTGGACTTCTCATATCCCTTTTTCTTCCAAAATAGCTATTGCTATATGCAATAGTTCCTGGACCACGTACACTATCACATGGAACCACAGCCCCATTCCATCATGTCGTCGAACTGCAACCCGACCTCGACATGGAACATGTCACCGAACTACAGCCTGACTTCAACATATTAAGGGGTATCCCTCATGGCCATATAGGCACCAATCCTCTTCCGTCATATCTCATATACATATAGTATAATTTACTTTCCAAAGCTCATTCACAAAACATGCCCATAGACTATAGTTTTTCTCAAAAACTTCCTTCTCAAAACAATTGTTCCAAAACCTTTGTTATATACAAAATCCTCATAAAACATACACATGCTAAACATATGCAACTTCCCATGCAACTTCCCATGATTTGTGCAATTACATAAAAATAAAACAGCACAAGCATCTAAAATATCGAGATGCTACATCCCTACACTCACTGATACTGCTTAGCCAAGCTTATCTTTGCCTTTTTTCAAGACGTCAAGACTCTCCACGGGATTCCCTGTCAAAACAACTAACAACTTCCATCCACAATATATATAATCTGACAAAGAGAAATGAAATCATGAAATTACATCACCGGTTAGATAATCCTTCTTAAACCTCTTATAAAAGTCTTTTAATTAACCACCAATATCTTCCAAAACATCCCAAGGGTTTACCAAAAATTGCCAGAAAATTACTAACCACGACCGGTCGGTCGCTTTCCCGTGACCAGTCGAGACCACAAAAATAAACTTACTGACATTCCACAACCGGTCGACCGCGTTACCCGCGACCGGTCGTAGCAGGCATAAAAACCTACTGCTATATCACGACCGGTCGATCGAAAACACGTGTACCGGTCGCCGCTGCACATAATCGAATTTTTCTGAAATTTGTTTTTGATGAACTCGAAATCTCCAACCTCCATAACTTCGATCTAAAAGCTTCAAAACCAACAAATCAAAGTATTCAAAGTGTTCTAACCATTCCCACACTAAACATACTCAAAACTAAACTTCTACAACCCTTTGATTCATCAAAAATCCATGATTTGAAGATTTAGATCTAGGATTTTTCCAAAAATAAGATTAGACACTAATCCTTCAATTTTTGCGATTAACAATAGTATAAACTACATGAATGTGTAGATACTTACGATGTGTACATGATTCATGAAAAGATTAACTTCAAATCCTTGCTTTAAGGGCTTCAATTTTTGATTTCTTCCTCAATCCTCCTAGCCACCTCTCTCTTAACCTCTCTAGAACAAACACTTGGGTATAATCATAAAGATTAGCCTAATGACAACCCTAATATAGATTTTTAAAGTAGTTTACTTACTTACCTTTCCACTAAAACACCTAGTTACCCTTATGTGCCATTATTCATATTCATAATATACTTAATACCTTTTAAGAATACTTTATAATAATTTAACTCCTTAATTAAATACCCCTTTTGCTAAAACTCAACATGAAGAATAATAATCTTTCTAATCCCCCTTTGACAATCTTTAAAATATTTTTATTTATAATTAATTGAGACATGTATAATATCAAATATCCAAAGTTATATATGAATCCAATACTTAATGATAATAGTAATTAGTAAAGTACGTGAGGTAAGTTAGTATTGGATACCTCGGCATTGCTTTGGGTTGGGATCCTTAGTAGATCCTTATAGTTGTTTTACCTTAGTGGTAAGGTTAGTTGGGTTGTGTTCGAGTTTACTACGGTTGGACCTAGGATGCTTTACCCTTTGCACTCCCTTGAGATTGAGGATTTGGTTGTCCACACATTGTAGGTGACATCCTATGTCCACTATTGCCTTGAGTTAGGTTTATGTCACGTGTACTTTGGCTTCTTTACTGTTCTAGTACTTTTGCTACACGTAGGCACGCACCACATGTGCATGCTTGGTAGTAGTTATGGATTTTCTCACTGAGCTATGGTTTGCTCAGACCCTCCTTTTTC
>NMUG010008409.1:0-11659 GCA_002855965.1 Monotropa hypopitys | reverse complement strand
GGCGCTAGGCGGTAGTAGTCCGACACAACTAAGAAGAAATATCATATATTTGATAACCAAATCAAACCAAATAGAGCCTTATGTCACAAATATTATATATTTGATGTTATAGAAAAGTTCCATGCATTATTCATAGTTGTATTAAATAAATATTAATTTTATTAATAAACAAATATCCGCATAGCCCCCCGTCTAGATCTCCACCTAGGCCCTCCTCACTCGCCTGTCTAGCGCCTTTTAGAGTATTGCTTAGGTGCTACAACTGCAACAAAGTGGGCCATATGGCTAATCAGTGCCCGAAGCCCAGGGCGATGCCAACATCATCTGCGGCCAGTGCATCTGGGGGAGAAGGAAATAGTACTGTGACACTGACAGCACCGGGGAGAGTGATTGCCACAAGATGTCGTATCAAGTACAATTACGATTTATAATCGATTTGTTAAATTACTGATAGACCCTGGATCAACGTATTCTTTTGTTGCACTATTGTTTGTGGAATATCTGCATATACCATGTATGTCATTGGATTGTGCATTAGATGTATCGACGCCGGTAGGGGAAGTGGTAGTTATAAAGGGATATTATCCGGGGTGTGAGTTAAATTTTGGAAAAATACACTGATAGTTGACTTAGTGTCACTTACTATGATTGACTTTGATGTGATATTTGGGATGAATTTTCTGTCACGATATTATGCATTAGTAGATTGTTTTGCAAAAGAAGTCGCTTTGAAAACATCTGATGGAACTGAAATTAAATTTTGCAGTGAGCGGTGTAAGCATTTGGTGTTAAATTTGACATACATAAAACCCTCTATTCTCTATTCCATCGAACCACTGAGAAAAATAAGACCAATACAAAAATTACACTAACATCCCTAGGAACTATACAAATCCCTGAACACTATACAACATATAAAATACATATCAAATAAACCCAAATTTAATACTCTCCCTCAAGTTAGTGCAAAGATATCTACCAAGCCCAACTTGAATACAATGGGTTGGAAATTTTTACTACTAAGACCATTGGTAAAAGCATCAGCTAACTGGTCTTCAGATCTCACAAAAGGCAGACAAATCAATCCGTTGTTCAGCTTCTCCTTTATGAAATGCCTATCAATTTCTATGTGCTTCGTTCAATCATGTTGGACCAAATTATGAGCAATGTTTATGGCTACTTTGTTATCACAGTAGAGCTTCATATGGCCATTCTCATAGAATCCCAAATCATGTAAGAAGGTTTGGAGCCATAACAACTCGCAAACACCATGGGTTATAGCTCTCTATTCAGCTTACTCCTCCAAGTAATCAGATCTCCTCCAAGGAAGGTACAATAGCCAGAAGTAGACAGTCTATCATCAATAGAACCTGTCTAATTTGCATCGATAAAGGCTTCCAACTTTAAGTGACCATGATTGGAGAACAAAATACCTTTACCTGAGGCAGACTTAAGATATCACAAGATACGATAAATAGCATCAAGATAAGTAGTACGAAGCTCATGCATAAACTGACTAACAACTCTCACAGCATAAGAAATATCTGGTCTAGTGTGGGATAAGTATATCAGACGACCAACCAGTTTCTGATATCTCTCTTTATTTGCATGCTCTCCACTATTACTGCAAAGGTGATGGTTCGCCTCAATGGGCGAATCTGCAGGCTTACATCCCAACATGCTTGTCTCTTCTAAGAGATCCAAAATATACTTCCTTTGAGAGATAAAGATATCTTTGTCAGACCGAGCCACCTCCATTCCAAGAAAGTATTTTATAGATCCTAAATCATTGATCTCAAACTCTTAAGCAAGAAGTCTTGAGATTTTGTACCTCATCCAAATCATCATCTGTCATAATTATGCCATCCATATAGACTATAAAAACAGACATCTTACCATTAGTCCTCTTGATGAACATAGTATGATCAGCATGACTCTCTGCTTATATCCAAATCCCAACATGCCTTTGAAAAATCTGTCAAATCATGTTCTAAGAGATTGCTTCAATCCATAAAGAGCTTTTCTCAATCTACACATATTTACTTCTGTTGCAAAAGAGGGAAAACCTGGTGGTATGTCCATATAAACCTCCTCCTCTAAATCACCATGAAGAAAAGTATTTTTCACATCAAATTGTTTAAGAGGCCAATCCAAAATAGTGGCACAAGAGAGCAAGGTCCGAACAGAATTCATCTTGGCCACAGGAGCAAAGGTCTCCTCATAATCAATGTCGTATGTTTGAGTGAACCCCTTAGCAACAATTCTTGTTTTGTATTTCTCAATAGTCCCATCAGCCTTGTATTTCACAGTGAACACTCATTTGCAACTCACTGACTTCTTCCTTCAGGAAGAGGTGCTAGTTCCCATGTGTCATTCTTTTTCAAGGCTTTCATCTCATCTACCATAGTTCCTTTCTACTCAGGTATTATAAGAGCTTCTTTCCAATCCTGTGGGATAGATATAGAGGCAAGGGCAGAGACAAAAGCACGATGTGAATAAGACAAGTGAGAATATGAAACAAAGTGAGAGATAAGATGTTTGGTGGTACAAGTTCTAACTCCTTTTCTAAGAGCAATAGGAGCATCAAGATTATCAAAAACAGGAGAGGAGGGATTACTACTAGATGAGCCGGCCGAGGAGTCAGAAACTGGAGTTGGAAATGATGATTGGCAAGATGGCTTAGCACAAGTAGCCTTCTCTCGGCGTCAATTAGTTCTCAAATCTGTTCTGTCCAGTCGTCCACCAATTTCATGATCCGTTCTTGTTTCAAATGTTGATTCCTTTTCAAAATTTCTTGTCTCCCCCTCACGATGACAAGGTAACGGAAAGTACGACCAAGACTCCGGAGTATAGGATGTCAATCTCTCTTCCTCTCTCATTTCTTCCTGGATATTATTCTCCCCTTGAAGATATGAAAGGGGATAAAAGGACTTATTTTCCCAAAAAGTGACATCCATAGAGACCTACATTTTGCGAGAGTGTGGCTCATAGCATTTATAACCTTTCTGACTGGAAGTATAGCCAAGGAAAATACACTTACGGGCTTTGGGATCTAACTTACCACCAGGAAACTTAGGGGCATGGACAAAACACATGCAACCAAAAACCCTAGGAGGAAGAGAAGTGATCTGAGAACCATCAGGGAGAAATCTAATAGAAGATTGAAATTGAAGGACGCTGGAGGGCATACGATTGATAAGAAAGGCTGCAGTAAGAATAGTTTTCCCCAAAAAATATTTAGATACGTTCATAGTGAACAAAAGTGAGCGAGCAACCTTAGCAAGATGTATGGAAAAATGTCACTGAGCAATTTAAGGAACGAATAATACTACTAACAAAGAGAAGATTAGTGGAAAATTTTGGAACATAAAGAACGGAAGATAGAGAAATGGTTGTAGAATAATGAATGGAACCTTTTCCCGAGATAGCGGTGAGAGACCCATCGGCGACTCTAACCTTATCATGACCGAAGCATGTAGAATATGAGTCAAAAAAGGAGAAACAACATGTCATGTGATTCGTTGCTCCAGAATCTATTATCCAAGGAGGGGATGAGGAAATAGAAGATGCACTAGCTGGTATACTCATGTGATCAACATGAGTTGAGGTAGTAGAGGTGGAAGCCATAGAAGATAGAAAATCAAGTCTGGTCATTAAGCGCTTGAGAAAGAGGGCCGATTGGAACAGATTTAAAATTACTCGCCATAACAATACAATGACTAACAACCAACAATCGAGACCCCAAACTTCAACAATCCACAAGTAATCATCCACCAATAACAAGCGCTATATGCTTTGAATCAGATCAAAGAACCCCAAATCAAGAGCAAGTTGAGCAATCAGTCAACTTCGAGTATGAAACAGTGGTAAACATAGCAAAAACAACCTTGTCGAATGCGTTATAACCTCGTCAGAGGACGACGAATGTTGCTGGAGAAAAAAACCTGGGTCTGGAACCTGACAAACACCAAAAACTGAGCTGAAGCCACAAAAAAATTCGATGGTGCTCAGCGAAGGTTCGCCGGAAGATGGTGACGGCAACGGTGGTGGTGCAAAGGTTGTCGGAGGTCATTGCTGTAGATGGCAAAGCACCCACTACGAACAAGATGCAGCTAAAGGCGAAGCACCCACCTGTACCCAAAAAAAACTAGAGCAACCCAAATGAACGATAGGTCGCCGGAGAACGAAAACACCCCAAGAAACAGATCGCGAAAAACAAAAGGGGTCGCCTGAAAAACCGGAGGCCCGCCGAGTACTGGCAAGCAATGGCGAAGACTCGCCAGAGGTCGAGAGGTGACGACGTCAGGAGGTGACTTGTGAGTGACGTGCGAGCAAGTGGTTGGGTTTCGCGATGGATGGAGCTCCGGCGAGGTCTGGCGAGTGGCCGACGATGGTTGTGATTCGCGAGTGGCCGACGATGGTTGGGTTTCGCGATGGCTGGATCTCTGGTGAGGTCTGGCGGCTAGGGTTTCAGTGAAAAGCTCTGATGCCATGTTAAATTTGACATACGTAAAACCCTTTATTCTCTATTACATCGAACCACTGAGAAAAATAAAACCAATACAAATAATTACACTAACACCTCTAGGAACTATACAATTCCCTAAACACTATACATCATATAAAATACATATCAAACAAACCCAAATTTAACAGTTGGGTAAAGTGATTTCAGCACTAAAAGCCAGAAAATTGTTAGATAAGGGATGCGAGAGTTATTTAGCATATGTTGTTGACACAACAAAAGCAGAGTCTGAGCTAGAAGACCTACAAGTGGTTAGGGAATTCATTGATGTTTTTTCTGACGAGTTACCCGGGGTGGTACCGGATAGGGAGGTAGGGTTCACAATTGAATTAATTCCTGGAACTAATCTAATATCCATTGCACCGTACAGTATGGCACCGACTGAGTTGTTGGAGTTAAAAATTCAATTGAAAGACCGTTTAGATAAAGGGTTTATCTGACCGAGTATTTCACCTTCGGGTGCTCCAGTATTGTTTGTGAAAAAGAAGATGGTTCGATGCGTATGTATTTAGAATACAGTCAATTAAACAAAGTAACTGTGCGGAATAAATATGCTTTGCCGAGAATTGATAACTTATTTGATCAACTGAACGGGGCATCCGTATTTTCTAAAATCAATTTGAGATCCGGGTATTACTAGGTAAGGGACAGTGATGTGTCAAAAACTGCGTTCAAGACTAGGTACGGACACTACGAGTTTTTGGTGTTGCCGTTTGGGCTGGCTAATGCACCGTCTGTATTTACGGATTTGATGAACCGTGTTTTTCAGCTGTATCTAGACACATTTGTGAGAGTGTTCATTGATGACATCTTTATTTATTTGAAGTCTGTAGAAGAACACGAACATCTTCGAATTATTTTACAAACATTACGGGAAAAATAGTTATATGCGAATTTCAATAAATGTGAATTCTGTTTGAATCAAGTTGTGTTTCTAGGGCATGTTGTGTCTAAGGAGGGGATTAGTGTTGACCCTAAAAAGATAGAAGCGATATTGAGTTGGGAAAGACCGACCATCGTATTCGAAATCCATAGTTTTCTGGGTTTGGCTGGGTATTACCGTAGGTTCATCCACGGGTTTTCTACAACAACTCTACCAATGACTAAACTAATCCAGAAAGGGGTGAAGTTTGTGTGGTATGACGATTGTGAGAAGAGTTTTGAAACTCTGAAATGGAAATCGGTGATAGCACCGGTTTTAACTATTCCCGAGGGTACAGAGGACTTTGTCATTTAAAGTGATGCTTCCTTACAGGGACTAGGTTGTGTGCTTATGCAACGGGAGAGAGTGATCGTGTATGTGTCTAGACAACTAAAGCCACATGAACTAAATTACCCGACATATTACTTGGAATTGACTGCAGTAGTGTTTGCCTTGAAATCATGGTGTCGCTATATGTATGGAGTAACATGTGAAGTATATACTGATCACCAGAGTTTGAAATACATCTTCACACAAAAAGAATTGAATTTGAGACAGCGTGGGTGGATTGAACTCACTTCGGATTATGATTGTGTTATACGTTACCGTCCGGGAAAGGCTAACGTGGTTGCTGATGCTTTGAGTCGGAAGACAGTGGGTAGTTTGTCTTGTTTCCGATGTGCTAAAATTGAAAACTTCTGTATAATAAAGAAATTGGGTATTGCGTTGCTATTGACTGATTCTGGTAATTTTGTTCTCGTTTTTGTGCACGACCCTTATACATTGACCGTATCCGAGAAGGGCAACAAATTGGTGACATGTTATTGGCATTAGGGCAATGGGTAGAAAATGGGGAAACAATTGAGTTTCGAATCCGAGAAGATGGCATTCTTGTGCTTGGAAACAGATTGTGTGTTCTCGGAGATGATAAATTGAAATAGGAGATTTTGGAAGAGGCACATGGGTCTGCGTATGCGATGCATTCGGGCAGTACGAAGTTGTATCAAAATCTGCGGAAACATTTCTGGTGGAAGGGAATGAAAAGAAAGGTAGCTGAATTCATAGCTAAGTGTGTTACTTGTCATCGAGTAAAAACTGAGCATCAAAGGCCAGCGAGATTGTTACAGAATCTGCCGATACTGGAATGGAAATGGGCACACGTAACGATGGATTTCGTTGTGGGTTTGTAGCATTCTAAGTCAGGGCATGACTCCATTTGGGTAATAGTTGATCGATTGACGAAGTCGTCGCACTTCTTAGCGGTGAAGACCACCTATAGTGTGGATAGGTATGCCCAGATTTATGTGGATCAGATTATCCGATTGCATGGGGTGCGAGTATCTATTGTGAGTGATAAAGATCTGAAGTTCACTTCGAGATTCTGGGTGAGTTTGCAGTATGCATTGAGTACAGCATTGAAGTTTAGTATGGCGTTTCATTCACAGACAGATGGCCAGTCAAAACGTGCTATCCATGTACTAAAAGATATGCTTCGAGCATGTGTTTTAAATTTTGTTGGTAGTTGAGATACTTACCTATCGTTGATGGAGATCACGTATAACAACAGTTATCAGTGTAGTATCGGTATGGTTCCGTACGAGGCTTTGTATGGCCGGAGATGTCGATCTCCTATTTGTTGGGATGATGTGGGTGAGCGACAGTTACTGGTCCAGAGTTAGTACAACAGACAACCGATGGGGTTAGAATTATCCGGGAACGGTTGAAAATTCCGCAGAGTCGACAAAAGAGTTATGCGGATAATCGTAGACGGAACATGGGATTTGCAGTGGGTGATTATGTGTTTATCCAGGTATCTCCGTGGAAAAGGGTTATGTGATTTCGGGAGAAAGGAAAACTAGGATCGCGGTATATTGGGCCTTATGAGATAGTGGAAAGAGTCGGGGAAACAGTGTATTGTTTGGCTTTGCCAACTGAGTTGTCACGATTACATGATGTCTTCCACGTGTCGACGCTTCGGAAATTTGTTGGGGACACATTGAGTATTCTGGAATTAGTGTCGGTTGAGCTGAATGAATATCTGAATTACGAAGAGAAGCCGATCAGGATTGTGGACAGAAAAGAGCAGAAGTTGCGATCGAGGGTTGTACCTTGGGTTAAGGTGATTTGGAAGCATCACGGGACCGAGGAAGCCACTTGGGAAGGAGATGATAATATGAAGGCACAATATCCGTATCTGTTCGGGACAAATATTTTAAATTTCGAGGACGAAATTTTCTAAGTTGGGGAGAGTTGTAACACTCGTCTTAGAAAATTCATCGCAATTTACATTTATCGCATGTTTATTTATGTTTTAACATAAATCCTGTGGAATAGAATGATTAGAATAATTTATTTGAGATGTTAAGGATACGGGGAAATAAAACCTTAGAAAACAAGGTTAATAACGCGTTAAAAGGGATTAGAAAGGAGTCCGAGGAGTTAGGTTAAGTGGCTGGAAAATTAGTCCAAATGGGGTATATATCAAAATGTGTTGGGATTGGGGGAATGTGCACATTTCGGAATGTAATGCCATTGTTCATTGAGTCTTGGTTTGATATTCAATCATATATCGAAATGTACTGGGGTCAAGATGGAGTACATATCAAAATAAGAACCTTATGTTCACTGTGCATAAGATTGGGAGACGAGCACATTTCGAAATGTGTTGGGATAGGGGAGGTGCACATATCGAAATGTGTATCCTATGTTCACTCTTGGTAGGCACACGTCGAAATGTGAATTTGGACCAATCGAAATGTGGTCTCTGTGAGAATGGGAATGAGAGGAAATCATATCGAAAAGTAAGAGGAAATGAAAGGTAATGGAATTTAAAACATACTGAAATGTAACACACGGAATACATATCGAATTGGGTTCAAAGAGAATCAAAATATAATCGAAATGGAGGAAAATTACAAATGTCTAATGGGGGAGAAGAGGTGGGTTTTGTTTTATTCGAATCAATTAATCTCAAACGGTAGGAAACAATCCACATGTACTGTAAACGCATAGAAACTTCAAAACAATTTAGAAAGAGAGAGAAACCCGAGAGGCGAGAGGAAGTGGAACAAGGGGGATTCAAAGGATTCCAGCTCGAAAATTGGGAGAGAGTTCAACCCGAGGCCAGAAAAGTCAATCCATCGAGTAAGTTAAGTTCAAACCCATCCTTAGTTGTCAATTCATGAAGAATTGTGGAATTTTATGTGAGAAATTGTGGGTTTGGGTTCCAAGTCCCACAATAAGGGGTTTGGAAGATTTTGAGGGTAATTGTTAAGAATGAGGGGTTCCAAAATCAGCTAAAAGTGCTTTTGCATTTGTAAATGTTTGTAGGATAACTAATTTGATGGAAATTGAGTATTTGATCCTCAAAGGTATGAAAATGGGTTTGTAGTGCGTATTCTTGTTAAATTGACGTAAATGATTAAATTAAGTGAGGTTGGGATAAGTATGTGTGGATGAATATTTTGCGTTAGTTATTTGAGTCCAAAATGCTATTGGGGATGGCTGGGTTTGTTTAGAAAGACTAAAGAAGATGATGAACAATACATAAGTTTTCTGGGATTTCGATTGGAAGTATCACATATCGATATGTGGTTAAACCACATATCGATATGTGTTGTCGGTTGGGGCATTCGATATGTGGGTTGTGTGTTCAATCGAAATGTGTGAAAGGCTTTGGTCACATATCGAAATGTGACTCATATCGAAATGTGGTTGTCGGTGGAATATATCGAAATGTAATCGAAAGGAGGTCTGTGAAGGAGGAATCCGAGAGGTCATATATCGATATGTGACAAAGCATATATCGATATGTGTACCTACTATTGAGAATCTGGCAATGAATAAAGAATGAAAAATAAAGTAAAATAAAGTAAAATATAAATAAATAAAAAAATTGAAATAAAAGGAAATGGAGGGAATGTGATCAAAGTAAAGGTTGAATATGCGTTTCTATCAATGTTGTGAAGAGCGTTAAGCGCACACAGGCACTCAGGTGTCCTGGTGCCTAGGCGCTAGGCGCAGGCGCTAGGCGCGCGCCTGAGGTATGTGAGGCGCACTAGTGTTAGTTTGACAGCTATTTGATGACATTGATCGCAATACCTAGCGTAACAACAGTAACGAAGAAGTTCATGCACAGATAGCAAGAGAAAATCATAGTCAAAATGATTTTACTAGAGAAAATCAGCCTAACACTCAAGCATATAAACTAAAGCATTGATGTTTTTGAAAAATGTTTACCGATTAAACCAAAGAAGATTATGAGAGAACACTGATTTTTTAGTTTGACATGAACCGAATTCACAATGGATTAACCAATGAACACAAGAGCTGCACTCAATCAATCTCTATCACTCAGAATGATTTTACTAGAGAAAGTATAAGAGAGAATGAATTGTTTGACGAATTTTACAGGAGGTCGGATGGTGGAGCGGGAGGTCGGATGTGTTGGAGTGTGGACAAACTTCAGCATTGTTTTATTCCGGGGTTGTGGGGGCGGGAGCCCCCACGGGGTGTGGACATCCTAGTGTAATTTCGGCCATAGAGCCGGTCCTATTTATTTAAAAGTTTCCTCATATTTAGGGTTATGAGTTTTCGGAAAAAACAGAGAGGCGAGAGAAAACCATATCTCAGAGAGACTCGGAAAAAACGCTTTTATCTCTCAGGCGTGCGCCTGAGCGCCTAGACGCCTGGCCGCCTAGGCGCGCTGTTCCCGCCGCCCACCGTAGGTCGCTGCGCCTGATGCCATTCTAGGCGCTACCTCTTCAAAACGATGCGCCCAGCGCCTAGGCACGCTTTTCATAACATTGGTTTCTATTTATTTACGCAATTATATTCTTGTTGAAGCTATATTCTGTATCTGTTACTATATTTTCAGCTTGGACAGGTGGGAAAGCAAGTGGAGTTGAGCCCTCAAAGAAACAAAATCATTGTGAGTATGTAGGATGCACTTTAATTTAAGCATTCATTTATTACGTGTAAATGTGGATGGGGAATCATGTGTGTGAATGTGGATTGGGGTATCACCTGTGTGGCCGTGTGGTCACAGGCGGACACGCCAAAGCACCCTAATAATGTGAT
Source organism: Monotropa hypopitys (assembly GCA_002855965.1). Taxonomy (NCBI): domain Eukaryota; kingdom Viridiplantae; phylum Streptophyta; class Magnoliopsida; order Ericales; family Ericaceae; genus Monotropa; species Monotropa hypopitys. The sequence goes on along the minus strand of NMUG010008409.1, from coordinate 1,133 downwards.
TGTCGTGGATGTGTTCCTATATGGCTGTGGCGTGGATGTGTTCCTATATGGCTGTGGCGTGGATGTGTTCCTATATGGCTGTTTACAGTGATTTACTTTTGATTAAATTACTGTATATCTTACATATTCCTGTGTTTTCTAATTTTTGGATGTCACAGAGCTGAATAGAGGAGCGAGTCACTGTGGTGCATTACTAGTTCGGGGGAGTCACACATGGATGACATAGATAGGACACACACGGTTCTTAACACTTGTACTCCTTATTTAGTACATTGATCGGGACGAGTCTAGTTTTGCTTTTCCCTTTTTGGTGTAAGCATATTGTAATAAGTGAATGGTTGTTAAATTTAAATGTTAATTTTATTTCCGCGGCATTAATTGTCATCTGTAACAATGTGAATCTGGTATGATTTCCTTTATAAATGAAATCGGATTATGAGCATTATTAAGTGTGTGGAATGAAATGATCAAAAGAAAACAAATTAGTCACTTAATGACTTATAAAATAAATAATCATGTTTGTCATGTCGTGTGGGCCGCCGCCTAGTGCAGCCTCATTGTTAGTTGTTATGACGCGACTAATCCAATTCAAAATCACTTGAAATATATAAAGAATTTTTTAAAGATTTCTTTGGAGTTTCTAGTCGTCTCAATAGGGATGGCAATCGCACCCGAACCGAATGGATAACCCAACCGAAACCGATTTTTTACCCAAACCGTAGCCGAAAAATAGCCGAACCGATAACCGAATGAGAGAACCGAATGAGAGAACCGAATGGATACCAGTTCGGTTTTGGTTCAGATGATACCCGAACCGAATCGGTAAAACTGAATTAGTTTAATTCCATATATATATATATATAACTTATATTAAAAAAATTAATATTTTTAATCCAAAACCGACAGAACTAGACCAAACGATTTTGTTTTATTTTAAGCCAAAACTGTTGAAAGAAGGGAATATCTTGCACACAGTTCATATGTTCCAGTCCCACATCGGATACTAAGATGTTCTTTGGTGACTCAACCAATTATATAACAAAACAATGAGCTTTCTTCAATTCACAAATGTTATGACCGGTCAGTGGCTACTATTGGCTAAACAGAGGTGTCTTAACCCATTTGACTAGTAA
>NMUG010008408.1:0-11658 GCA_002855965.1 Monotropa hypopitys | reverse complement strand
AAAAATGTGGAATAATTTAAGTACTTGGGTGTAAAATATTGGATGTATGGTTTGATGTAGGGGTTGGGAGCCTAGAAGGTTGTAGCCTATCCAGAAAGGAGCTTGTTGTAGGAGATAATAGTCTAGGAGAGGTGGCTTTTGGATGTTGTGGAGTAAAATCTGTCCCAATTCTTAATAACTCCCGTAAGTCTCATTTGAAGAATAACAAAGAGGGTGAGAGGAAGGAAACTTAAGGGCAATCAAAGGGGAACTCTTGGGAATTGAATCTGCAGCATAGAGGTATGAATTTTATAGAAAAATCTTTTGGATATTTAGAAATTCTTAAAAACTTCATGAAGGATCTCATATTATTGAGGTTTGGTGAATTTCTGAGGAATTGATCGTATCAAAACAAGTTGTTTGATAGAATTCAATTTGAGAATATGCTTGTGGTTATTGCAAGAAGTTCTGTTACAAGTTTTAATGATTAATATTGAAGTTCTACTGTAAAAATTGAAGTTAGAGTTGTTAAAGTTCGAACCATAAACTTTTTGTTGAAATTTGTTCTTGGCATTAGTGATGCCAGATACCGGTATAATGGAAATGGCATGATACCGATATCTGGACTTGCACCCATGATACCGGTTTCTTAATACAGCAGTAGGGTACCGGTTTCTAGAAGTGCCAGGATAATGGTGTCATGTAAAACCAGGATACCGGTATCTAGGACTGTTGCTGGGATATTGGTTTCATAGTTCTGGGATACCAGTTTCAGCCCTAAAGACTGGGATACCGGTATCATAGAAATTTCTGATACCGGTATCAGGGGCTGCTGAAAATTGATAAAGGGAAAATGGAAAAGTTTTGTAACTTTTTCGGGTGATTACTTGGGGAGTTCACGAGCCTCAAAATAGAAGCGGGGGACGTATGAGACCTTAGTAAACTTTGTCGGACATTGAATTAATTTAAAAAATGGTTAATAAGCAATTGGTTTATTTATTTGTAAATGTCATTTATCTTTTGAATTATTGTATAATCATTCGATAATGACTTGAGTTTATTTTCAAGAGAATCCAAATATCTGTATCCGACCAAATCAGATTCTATGAAACCCTCGTAATGGTAAAAAGTGAGCGTGGTATTTATAATAATAATTGTACTTTGTTTATCATTCTGTGTGACCCTATCTAATTATGTTGGACATAGAAGCATTATAGAATGTTCACGTGATTTTTGTTAGTTACTTTATGAGTTCTGGTGTAGTTGTACACGTTTGAGTGCTTATAAATGTGAACTTATTTCTATTGGGGGTAAGCTTGTGTTGGGGTAACATTGTGGAATTTGGAGAACCATGTCGAGAGTGGAGTAAGTTGTGTTAATAGGGCTCTGTGAGCGTGTTGTCCTTTTATAAATGTGATAGACTACATAGTCTTTTTTGGCAAGTAGATGTGCTTGCAAATGGTGTAATCTGGCGGTCACTGTGTGATGTTTGAGTTAACGCCGTTGATTTTCCATATAGAAAAGTAAACTTAAAATGTGAATTAAAATCTAGTGTTAACATGGGGCACGCTATAGGGGTGAATACACCTGTGTTTGTATGTTTCTATTTTTGGTAATAATCTGTGAAAGTGTAACTTAGGGCAAGCTTATTTGGAAAACCATCTGTGATCTGAATCTAGTTTTTGTATCTGTTTCTGTAGCTGAATCTGTACCTGTTTCTATATCTATTTAGTGTATCTATTTCTGTATTTGCAATATTTGATAGTTATTTCCATATTTGTTCAGAGCTTGTATCTATTTTATTTTTGTTCTGTAACAGTTATGTTTATCTATTTTATGTATCTGATTATCTGCATCTGTTCTGCATCTGTTTATCTGTTCTATTTACTGTATCTGTTCTGTTTCCTGTTTGACTTGCACCATATTCTGTTATCTTTATTTATTCTGCAAATTTTATTTTAACTTACACACTCCTGAATTTTATGTGATTTATTTTGCATGAGAATCTAGATTTACTGGCTAGCTTGGAGGTCCACTGCAGAGTATGGGGCTTGGGGCTTGGAGCTTGGAGGAGTTTTGTATAGAATTTCTGTTTTGCCTTTAGTGGTACCGTTGTTTGTATCTATTCGTCTATTTGTATATGTCAGAGTCTGTAGTTGGAGTTATTTATGTACTTTTGGAGTAGACTTTTTAGTGTGTGATTGACCTTGTGTGGTCATTATTAGAGTTTTATTCTCTTTTGTGTTATTTTCTATTTATTCACATTTTCGTGTCTGCAGAATATAATAATTATTTTAGCAGAACGATGTGTGATATTATACATTTTCATAGAATCATAGGTGGGTGGTAGAATAAGCTTAAAAATACAACAAATAAATACATAATAAAAATTGAAAAGAAAGAAAGACAAAATATATAACCGATAGTTACTTCAATAACTATTGCAAAAGAATTTATATTCATAACCAAATATTATTGAGATATTTTTTAGAATATCTCTATCTCATAGATTCCTAACTTTCTGAATAAATCGAAACTGAAGTTTGAGCTTCCTATTTATAGGTAAAGATTTAAAGGCTAAACCGTAATTATGTTGCCAATTTTCTATTGTCTTAGCCTTTGTAGAATTGGTAAGCCACTCCTTTGGATAATCGATAAACTAATGTGATCTTTGGAGAATTGATCGTATGGTAACCGAACCATGCAGGGCTTACGGGTCGGGTCAAGGAGCAAGCCCATTAGGGACATGCCCAATATGGGTTGGATGGGTCGAACTGGTCGACTGGTGGGCTATCGGGCCAACATATCTTTTGGGATGGTTGACAGCATAGTGTCGAGGTAGCCCGTAGGCTACCTGGTACCGGACCATAAGGTCTGAACGAGATAGGGGCTTTTAGCCCAGTTACACCTGCTGTGGTGCACAGTAGCTGGTTTCTAGACCACGACCCAACGGACAGGATACAGATAACCGAATCAAGACACCTTCAGATAGATTACTATTGGATCATACATAATCCTGTCTTACTCAGAATGGAAAGCTTGGACGCTCCCGGATATTGTGGTGGATTATCTGAGATGGTTAGCGATAATGGTGACGGATTAAGCGATGCGGGAATGCTATAAATATGAACAGTGTGAGACTGGGTAAGCTCTCGAATTATTTTAGTTTACAGAGCTGTTACGCTGTTACATTTCTCTCTCATATACGCTCATCTGACTTAGGCATCGGAGTGCCATTCTGGTGGATGGTGCCGGACAGTTCTAACTATTTTTTGTGGTTGTAGGAAGGCCCCATCAACGTTGATTCATATTTGATTTGGGTGAGTAGATCGGGTTAAAGGTTCAGGAACCCACAATTGGCGACTCCACTGGGGATCATAGCATCCACCACTTTTTTGATCAACAACGCTAGAAATTCACTAGAAATGGCTCCACCTGCTGTTTCGGGTCCTACTAATCAGGAGAATCAGAGTCCAGAGGACCTCATTGTCGTTAATGGAACACCTGCTAGAGAAACGGAGGAGAACCGGACTGCACTTGGTATGGCTCCAACAAGACCACTAAAGGATCAAGGCTCCAGAGCCTATATCCAGACCTCGGAGGACAAGATCAATAAAAAAGGATGCTATAATCTTAGCTATCTAGGAGGATGTACTCAAGCTCAAGGAAGAGCTGAGATTGAAGGAATCCTACAAGATGGGACGGTCGGGGGAGGCCCAGGGAAGGAGGAGAAACCGCTCCCCTGACAGGAGAATGCATCACACGAGGCATTCGGAGGAACGCATGCCAGAAGAGATAGCTCACCATGATCATTCAGTGCGTGAGAAAAGAAGAAAAAGAAAGGCTTTGATGGATCCGAATCATGACAAAACTCATGGACCTCAGCATTACTACATTTGGGGGGGGCAGTACCGGACTGATGGAATGCTCCACAACAAGTTGAGAGTTGGATTGGGTTAGCAGTAATACGACAACTCATGGGAGTCAGCTTGAAAGACAGGAGAGGAAAAAGAAGGGAAAAAAAGATCACCGGACCACCAAACAGCAGACTTCGGTACATTCCAGGTCCCATGCCCGGGACAAGGGGCCCAATCCCGAGATATATGGAACCAATTGGATGCCAAATGAGGGAATGACTGAACTACCACAAGCCAGGCAGATCTGGTCCACGCACAGCTCATGTCCTCACCGTTCATCATGACCATTGATGTTTACCGACCGTCGCGCAGTTTTACCGCACCAAAATTCAAAAAGTACAAGTCGACATCCGACTCTTACGTGCACCCGGTGCACTTCCGGCAGATGATGTCTTTGTACATCACGAAAGATGAGCTCCTATGCAAGGTATTCCCTTCTAGCTTGGGGGGCCTTGGACTCATCTGGTCTGACAAGTTGCCGGAGCAATCTATCAGCTCATTCCAGGAACTATCATAGGCATTCTTGGCCTAATTTGTCACCAATACGAAGTAGAAGAAGGAGGTTGACGCTTTGCTTGCGCTCCGGATGGGCAAGGGAAAGTCACTCCGGAAATACGCAACCCAGTATTGGGAAGTATACAATGAGATAGAGGGCTATGCTTCGGGAACTGTAGTCCTATCATTCAAAATGGGATTGGATCTCCGGAGCAGACTCTTTGAAGACATGACACTTTACAGTCTGGTGGACATAGACGACCTGATGTACCGGATTAAAAAGCACTGTCGACTTGAAGAAACCAGGTCAGAATGACTCAAGGCCGAACCAAACGTCAGTTCCATGCCCGGATCAGGAGTGGGGTCATCCCGACAGGTAAACAATATCAAGACCAGAGAAAAAGGATCCTCTGTACAGAGGAGTTTCAAGCCAATGAAACAGTCTTCAAGATCCCCATCTACGAGCTCCTCTGGAAGATCGAAAAAGAATACTGCTTCAAACTGCCCTCCAGAATAATTGGGGAGTCCCGTGGCAAAAATGCTTCGATGAGGTGCTACTATCACCGGGACAGGGGACATCTCACAACTCAATGCAAGGCCTTCAAATCATTTCTGTAAGAACAAGTACAGATTGGCAGGCTCTGAAAATACATTGATGAGGAGAAGACGGCTGCTGGACTTCCGCCACCTCTGGCCCGGGACGACGACATTGTTCGTGTAATCAACGTTATTCATAGAGCCATGGATGAAGCGACGGAATGCAGAATCAATGAGAAGATCTGGGAAGGGCAGTCTGGAAGATTGGTAATGAACATCGGCACGACAACAAATCGACCCAGAGCGGATCTGACTAGGAAATGGCAGATCACTTTCACGGAGAAGGACTTGGAAAGGGTCCAGTTCCTGCATAGCGATGCCCTAGTCGTGAGCCTTGGGAACAACTAAAAACCCAGTTGATGGCAAACTAGGGCCAAATTGGGAAGGTCCATAAAAAGTTGTTAACAAATCAGGTCCGAGAGCATACAAGTTGGTTGATCTAGATGGAAATCTCATTCCCCGTACATGAAACATCTCCAACTTGAAGAAATACTATTACTGATGTACTTGCCGTTTGGTGCACGATTCAATGAAATGTTATTGTTACTTTTCTTATCAAGACATGATTATGTGCTTACAAGAAGTCAGGATTGCAGTTTGAAATGAGCAAGAGAAAGTTTGAGGAGAACTCTCACTTCCTCATTGGGGGGCAATGGACCCGAGCAGAGAATTCTCGGAATGGGTTGAGAAGGCCTAGGTCCATTGTTTCTGAGCTCGGCTAGGCAGAGAATGCCACCATCAGAAGACCAGAAATCCCATGGTGTTGAGTTCGAATTTGGACGAGAAACCTAGAAGGTCCATATTTATATGAGTCCCTAAACCAAAAGACATCTTCAGGGGACGAGAAGTCCCAAGAAGGCCCCAGTTTGAAACTCGGGTGGGAAAACCCAAAGGGCCTAAAGTGGTCCTAAATCAAATACATTACCTTTAGGGGATGAGAAATTCCAAGGTAGCCCTGATTTAAACGAAGGAAAACCTACAAAGGTCCAGGGTGATTCTGAATCTATATTGTCGTTAGGGGATGACAAGTCCCACGGCAACCCAGATTCAAATGAGTGAGAAACTCGATGGGCACTAACAGTCCTTGGCCGAGGAAGCAAACGAAGATGCCTAAGACCTAAAAAGTATGCACGAAGCGAGACATATATGAAGCAAGTATGAAAGTTGAAGTTGTAATCTAGTATGGAGAGTCGAGCATAAACAAACGTGGTCGCACCTCCTGACCACCACCACAAACGTCCAAAATAAGTGAAGTACGGGTGCCAGCATATAGCCAACATCGAAGTCTGAAATATTACAAACCAACAAAAAAAGACCGCGTTACATAAAGAGAAGAGTTTTAAACGTCTCAGGGTGATACAACACCAAGCTACGTGGAAGCAGTCGTGGTGGACTCAGCAACCTGTGCATTTTCGACGGTCAAGTCGGTAAGGGATCCCACAATTTGGGTAGAAGGGTCATCTGGTGTTCGCTATTCGTTTAGTTGTGCGGGAGCATCCTCCACCTGAACCTCACCAGCCTGGGGCAGCGCGGCGATGTCAACTTCAACTGGTAGCATGGGCAGGTTAGTCCCGAGCGACTCCTCGGCAGGTGTGGAGGGCTCCACCAGTGACAACTGACTTGGCAGTGGGGCCGCAACCCTCAAGGGGGAATCCCACGCAACTCCGTAGAAGTCAAGAGCTGAATCCCAGTATATGGTAAAGAAGCCATCCACAAGTGACAGAAGCTGCTCCTGAAATTGTTTGGTATAGTTGGCCACCGTTTCTGCGCACCCCCTCTCGTGCTCCTTCTCCATAGCGTCTGCCATGTCCTCCTTTAGTTTCTCGTTCTCGGCCTGCGCGGTCTTCAACGACTTGTCCCTGCGCTGGACCCTGTCTTCCAGTTTCTTGACGGCAACCTTGTGGAGATCATCCGCTTTCTTTATCTCTTGCTCATGCTCTGCCTGGGCCAACTCGAGCTTAGTCTTGGTAGAGTTGGCCATGTCCACCTTCTCCATCTCCAAGGCTAGGACCTTTGCCTTCTCTGCCACAAGCTTGCCGCCCAGCTCGGCAGTCCTGCCCTTCAAAAAATCAGCCTTTCCCTCAGCTTCGGAGGCCCTGGCCAGGTACCTGCTGGCCATGACAGACTCGCGCTCGTAAGCTTGGAGGATTTAATCCAACTTTAGCTTCAGAAGAGTGGCGCACTGAACGGTTTGAGAAGAAAGGAGGATGAAGCTAAAGTCAAGTTCAAGTCAGTCAAATGGGGAGAAAAGGGGGAGATGGTGTACCTTGATTGAGTCGCAGAGAATCTTCTCATAAAGGGATGCCCCCTCAGTATTCTGCTCTTGGATCATGTCCGTTGGGAGCAGTAGGGCCTCCGCTATGCCAATGGCAGTGAGGGATTAGCAACTGAGTCAACGGTTCAGACCCTCTGTCCCCCTCCGTCTTTGTAAAGAACGAGTCTCCATATGTGGGGTTCGGAAGGGTCATCAGCAAAGAGGCGATCGTTGAACTCAGGGATGGTCTCATCTATGCGACGCTTCTTGGAGGGAGGTGGCAGATCATCACCCTGAATGGAGGGAAGTGGAAGAGTTGTCAGAGGAAGGTCGGCAACAACCGTGCTAGAAGTCATAACAGCAGCAATGGAGAATTGGCTTGTCAGTGGGGTAGTCAAGGTGCTTGTTGGAGGTCTGGGGGGAAGTGCAGTAGCAGAAGTTGTTGTGGCAGGGTTTGTCCGTGTAACAATGCAGGTACGTCCTGTGGTGATTCTAGGACTTCCGCGACCTCTGTGGGAGGGTAGAGGCAGCATGCCAGACGCCATAGAGTTGAAGTCAAAAGATGACATGGTGTGTTGGGGGGATGGAGTTTGTGCCCGCGCTCGGGAAGAGGAGTCTGCTTCACCTGAAAGAGAGGCACCAACGATGGACTTATTTCACTCGCTTCTTGAGGTGTCGGCAATCAGAGTTCCTACAACCTCGGCAGGAGGGGAGGGAGGATCCGGGGTTCTTTGGTGTGAGGAAAATTGGAGCTGGTAAGCTACACGGTACCCGCGGTAGTGCGGGTACGTATTGGAGCAAGTTGTGGATGGCCCGATCGAGCGACTGGCCTTGCTCGTTCATGTGGGGGAGGGCTTTCTTCACCTCATCCGCCAAGTACTCTCTATTTTTGAAAGATATTCGATTTATCTGGGAGGCAGCTACAAAAAGAGAAGTTAGTCAGTTACTGAATTGTAATTAAAATGGAGATGTAGGGAAATTGTGCATAAGTAGTAGGATAGACTGACGGGGATTGCCGTCTTTGCGAGGAATGGGATGTGTTTGGGGAGCTCCTCGGTGAAACTCCCAGTTGCCCGTGATGATGAACAAGTCTTCGTCGGCGCCTTTGTCAGAGTCAGGGATGGCTTTGACAAGTTTCCCCCTGTTCTTCCTATTTTTGAAATATCAGACCCCGTCGTTGGTACGGTTCACGGTATAATGATACAAAACCTCATGGATGGTCATCCGGGATCCTATAATCTCATTAAGGGCATTTGCCCCCATCACAATGAAGACCATGTTGGTAAACATTTGTGATGGAGTAAGCCCCATGTAGTTGCAGAAGCGACGGAAGAATGGGTGGAGGGGGAATCTGATCCCACACTCGAAGACCTGGATCATAGGAATGATCAGGGTGTTGTCGTCAACGGTGTTATAGTTGAAGTTAGGAGGTACGATCTCCACAACCACATCTTCAGGTATATTAAAGAGTACTCTGAAGGCGAGAAGTTTTGTAGGAGTGCCGATCCGGGTGCGAAATACACCCATGTTTGGTCAAATGTATGTGGGGTTTTGGGGGGGCAAAGAAGGAAAAAGTACGAAGGAGAATAAGAGCAGGAAGAGTTAGAGGACTTACAGAGTCTGAGAATGGCTGAAGAGTTTGGAGGAGACGACGGGCAAAGGCTCTGGGAGGACTGAGAAGAGTAGAAAAGGACAAAAGGAATGTGAAGCAATGAGTGTGTTGGAGTAATGGTGGTAGAAGAGGATCGGCACGCGTGGCTTGGGGGAATTTGAAATCGTAACGGGTCGATGTCAACATGGGGGAACGAGCCGTTTCAGTATGAAAAGGCGTGAATGGGTCCCACATTATTTAATGAGTGTAATGATTATTATAGGCTTTGAAGAATGGTGGTTACTCATATATCTCAGCAGAGTGAAACGCGTCGTTTGATTGCTGTCCCGATATCTTCACCTACTCATGCAGTGCAGCTGGAACAGGAGAAGCTGGGGGCAATTGTAGAGGGATAAAGTATGAATGACACGTGTCAGCTTGGATTAGACCAATAAAGATGTTATTCAGTGCGGCCAAGGTATCAGATATGTCATGTGATGATTGAAGGTAATATCTTCTTGTTTGGCACCGCGGATAAGGTCATCTTTTGGAGATTAGGACATCTGCGCGGGATGTCATGCAAGAGTGTTGTCATTACTAACCAGATTGTCCATGATTAGCTGGTGACATGTCCAACAGAGTAAGAATAACCTGTTTAGGGGCGTGCTTGTCAGATTATGGATAATCTAGTTGGGTTAGTTGTGACAGGATTAGTGTTTGGGCCTTAACCGAAGTGATATAGTCAGCCCGTACACACCCTTGTATGCAGCACGACCAGGATTAGGTCTAGAAGGACATTCTGGCAGTGCGGCACGTAAGGTGCGCGGGTGGATTACGACGGACGAGGTGAGCCTCATATTAATCCAAGATGTCGGCTGAAGATAAGGCTAGGTCAGCGCGACAAGCATGTTCAGCGCGGGATCAAAGCAGTGCGGCTGTAGGACGTGTGGGCGTCAATTGGTCAGTCAGTGACATTGGATGCGCGCATAAGTCTCATGCAGTCATTCGAATTGTTATGTGCTGAGTATGAAGATAAGAAGAGAAGATGTAAGGATACTACGGGGCAGAAGACGAGGAGTCTTCTGACCACGTTCATCCCCCCTCCTTGATGAGAAGTCAAAGAGTTGGAAGGTCACCATTAATGAAAAGAGCGGAGATACAAAAGAGGACTTCTTCACATGTGAAAAGTACACCCTAAGTCATTCGAACTCTGGCTCTTGAATTCTCTTTGTTCTCTCTTTCAATAAGGATTTGGTATTCCTTTTGGGACTAACTTAATCATCGGAGGGCCTTTCAAGTCACAATGGCGGGAGGTCTTCTAACTGTTTTCTGTGGTTGCAGAGCATTGACGTGAGGTTGGATAGTGGTTGAGAAACATTTAGCAAGGAAGGAATTCTAAGTCTAGTTCAGCAGAAGCATTCAACGACAGTGAGAAATTCACCGTCGACATATACGGTTAGTTGCTTGATCCTTTACTTTATCGAAACCTGGCTGAAACCTAATAACTCAATCGATTTGATAACTTAAGAAATTGATATGTTATAAACCAATCTCCTTAGAAATTATTGAAAATCGATATACTAGAAACCAATATTTCGAAAGTAATGAAAATGAGTGGTTTGAAATTCGTAGGACTTGGTAGATTGAAAAACAACTCCCTTATATTAAAAAAAACAAGTCTTTGAGAAAATGGTTTGTTTTGACAAAGTGAGTGTTTTGATAAATTATGAGTCTTCACACTTAGTTGGTACCATTGAGTCGTTTGAAAACATCAAATGTTGAACTTGAGTCAAGAATGAAATGAGAATCCTTTTTACTTGAAAAATGTAATTAGATCCCTATGCATACATCTTTACATTCTTTGCCTTATCATACACATATACCTCAATTTTAGAAACACTTAGTTATAGATTTCTCTATCAGGCTATGGTTTGTCTGACCCTCTATTTTATAGGGATATGACTTGCTTGGATTGGAGCATTTCACTTGAGCTCTTTCCAGACTTGGAGTTAGGATTTTAAGTAGTTGATAGGTTGTCCTACTTTCTCACATCTCATTGTATGTCATCTATTTATGTTGTAACATTGTAAAGGACTATTTTATGAAGTCCTCTTTGTTTTTGTTTACTCATTTGGGATTGTAAAAGCGGAATGGACTATCATTGTAAAATTCATCCACCGCTTACATATGCATTTCTTTATCGTTTTATTACTTTCAATTGTTCAAATATAATTAAACTATGTTATAAAGTCACGCATCATTGTAATTGTTTCTTTTGTACCATTCATGAATTATGGATAGAATGATAGTAAATATTTTATTTCCGCAATTTAATTTCATTTAATTATTATCAAAAAAAATGATTTCAAAATTTGAGGCCGTTACAAGTACTACCACTAGACATAGATCCCGACACCGACACTTCTTGTGCAGATCCCTCGGTAGGGTCCACACATTGTACGACCCACTCCTTGTATGAGAGACGTCTTCGAATATTTGTCTGTCTGGCAGGTGTGCACACCCAACAGAAAATGAAAACTAAGCAGAAGCAAGTAGATATATTGACGATATTAAGTGTGCGAGGGTAAAAATGAGCTTACACTGCCCTCGCCTGTAAACGGTGACTTTAGTGGTGGACTAGACGTTCTTTGCTAGTTTGCTCCGGCTGTACCTAGACCTGCGCTCAGAGAAAACCGTCAGAAGACCTCCCGCCTCTAGCGGCCGGAAGGCTCTCCGATGGCTAAGTTAGTCCTTGAACGAGAAGGAAGAACTCTGAAACTCAAAGCGCAAGGGAGTTCTTAGAGCAAAATAGCATGTACCTTTCT